>CAVNYN010212843.1:0-50154 GCA_963692815.1 Nyctanthes arbor-tristis
TTAATTTAATTTTTACTGTTAATACCATTAATTATTTAAATAAAAAATAAAGATTAATATAAAATAAGAAGTTCACCCACTATAAGTTACTCCAACACAACTCTATAAAAATAGTCGAAAATAATGGTAACAAAAAAACTCGATCTACAACGGTCTCTATAGATAACAAATTCAAGTCGAAGAAAGTTATCGATCTAATTATCAGCGTGACGAATCAGATCTGATTTCTTGATTTACCATAAATCACATGGCGGATACGGATTTGGTAGATCCACAAAAAAATTTTTGATTTTTGATTTATAAAAAAATAAATATAGCCATAATACTTTATTCTCATTTCATTTATTATTTTCTTTATGACTTTCACTCTAATTTGCCCCCGATTTGTTATCTGTCTTAATCCAATTTGACCTGCCAATTGTAGATCTACAAAAAATTAGAATTACCGTACTAAGATTCGGTTTCATTTTTGTATATTGAAAATTTTTTTATCCACCTTGATCCATATCTGCTACGTGATATGTGATGAATTAAAAAACCTGATATGATCTGTTATACCGACCCTCGGATTGAAATTTCTTTTTACCCGAATTAGGTATCCATCAAGTTTAATGTAAATCGAGTGTTTTTCTTATCACTACGGGCTAAGATGAGTAGATTTTTTATTTTATATTGTTCTTTATTTTTTATTTTTTAAATAACTAAACGTATAAGGTATTTTTAATAATAATTAAAATTAGTAATTAAAAAGCTGAGGTTGGCAGGTGTTATTAGAGACGTAACGTGATAATAAATGAAAGTTAGGAGTCCTGTATGTCTAAAAAAATAATGAGAATAAACTTGTATAAAAATTAAAAGATTGAGGAGTCATAGTGGAAATAAAGAAATAAGGGCATAATAGTCATATTGATAAAAGTTAATGGTGAAAATTGAGAGTTTGGGGATGAAAAGTGATGTTTCAGACATAATACTATAATAAATTAAAGGCCGAGGATCAAGTGAGCTCAAAACAAGAATGAAGATAAAATTGATACAAAATTAAAAAAATGAGGACCTAGAGTGAAAATTACCCTTAATTAATATTTACAAGTATTCTTGACCATTTGTAAATTTTAATAAATTCCGTTGATTGATGAAGCTATTGGACTCTCATGGATTTGATGAAAATTCAAAAATCCATTAAAAACAAATCAAATATAATCTGAGAATACGTTCATAAAAATGTAACAAGACACCTTTTTCTTTCTTTTGTTGATAGGAAGGGAGACAAGGAAGAGGAAAAAAATTATAGGAAAGATGGGTACGGATCGAACTCAGCCTCCTCTTCGGAAATTTAAAGATTCAATTATTGCAGTACAATTTAAACGGTGACAAATTTAAGGTAGTTGAAACTAATATCTATTTGAAAAAAATAATATAATGTTTCGCTTCGACTATTGAGTAGGCAAAACTTTTTTTAATGTTGAATGAGTAGATACACCAATATATCATCTGAGGTAGGCGTCAGTCTTTTCAATGCTGATTGAGCCGACTCACCATATGTAGCATCCGAAGTAGACCTCAACTTTCTTAATGCTGATTGATCCCATCCACCAACAAAAGAAAAAAGTGTCTTTTAGTGCACAAAATTCGTTTGAGAAGCAGCCGATTGATCCATACCTGTAACTGGATACAAATTATTTTTAACATCAATTTCTTTAAATTCACAAGACTTGTCTTCATCAATTTTTCCTATTCTTCCTAACTCCATGCCATAACTCCTCCCCACCACCGTGGCCATCGCAGTTACTACTGCCTCCACCGTGGCAGTCCTTCTTAGTAATAAATTCATCTCATCAACCATATAGTTAATCTTTGCAGCACCACCACCTTTTCTTGACGAAACTAATCTAATAATCTCTTTGAAATCGTCGTTGTTTCTTTCCTTTAATGAGCTCAGATTGAAGTTTTCTGGCAACTGAAGGACCTGATGGCCAGAACTAGACACAACGCTGCCTCGATCAATTCTTCCCGCACATTCGAACACGCTTTTGGCATAGAAATCTGCTGCTTTGTTTATAATTCTTGAGGGAAATTTCATGTAATGCATAAACTTGTTGTGCCTTTTGGGTTTGGCTCTACCCATTTTTTGCACCAAAAAAAAAAAAAAAGAAGAAGCACTTGGAAAATGGCAATATGGTGAATGGTCATGTTCAATTTATTTATATGGAATGGCAGTGTAAATAGACGGCATTTTGACTCTTTCAAATACTTTGTAACTTACTAATAATAATAATCAAAACAGGCAAAATGTGCCGTGCAACGTTGCAAAGGGCCAAGAGGATAAGTGTGTAGTAAGTAACATTGATTTTGGCATGGGTTGTCACTTTTTGCCTACATTTACATGGGAAATTGCACAAATTTTTGTATCCTAATGTTAGTTCCGCTTATTAAAGTACACATCGGGATGATATAAAGACTGCTTACAAGTTTTGAGCTTAATCTAGAATTGGATGAACCAACGATCGCTTCAACTTACTAAACTTTGTACTGCGATTTGAATGCACTAATGGGTGACTTTGACGACATATATTAGGAATATATAAATTTACATTGTCTAGAGACTGTTTGAATTAGATGGCGAAAATACACTAGTTAAAGTGTAAACACACGTCTGTCACGTGTCTTTGATATGTTCAAACCAATTGCTAACATGTGTCCAACGTGATTTTCGAAAAAACCCCCAACATATCAGGATTATATTTGTTGTCGTGCTAAAAAGGAAACTGATAGAATAAAATAAAGACCAATTATACATAGGAATTGCCGAATTGTGTCCTAATCGTAATTTATTGCAACAATATTTGGTTATGCTTATATGATGTTAACATCATATGATGCTAACACAATAACATCAAACCAGCATAGTGTCCCATCTAAGTTTTTGTACAATGGCAGAATGCCTATTTAAAATGTTAACATCAAATCATTTATGATGTCATTAAACCATCACTCTAGTTTAATATGTTTATTATCATTGTTAGTGCTTATATATATGCTTATATGTAATGTAATCGTATTTGTTTATTTTCTTTGAATCCTCTGATTTATTTATTTATCTATTTACATATAGAGGAGTAATTTATGTTTTATTTCAATATTTGACATGAAAATTTCCTATTCCCTTCCAAAGAAAAAAAAAAGGAAAAAAAAAATTCCTGTTCAAATATATTTGAAACTTTTGTGCTGATAGCATCAATTAACAATGATCCAAGTATATCTAACTCTATATCTATTTTCTGGGGCGATAAAATGGAATTAATATTAGACTTATCATTGACATAATATACTTTGGTTAATAAAAATTCAAGAAATTAAGTGAATGATTGAGATAACAACGAATGAATGAATATATAAGGGTGTTTGTTCTAGCAGTGAAGGTACTCCTTACATATTGGTATATTTGTTTTGAATCATCGTCATACTCTTTTTTCTTTTTAATTAAAGTTTCAATTCATAATTTGATCACCAATATTCTATACATCGTCCAACAAAACTGCCGGCAAAAAAAGGAGCAACATTCTAGTATCATTGTCCTACCCTTACAATCTCACCTTATTATACGCTTAAAATTATTTAAAAAAAAAAGGACCGGATGACTAATTGAGGAAAATTCGAGGGGCTAAAAGTTAAAAAATTTGTTCTATATTGCTTAAAAGAAAAAAAAAACACTACTCTATATCACCATATCTATAAGGATTTTAAATATTCTATTAGATCTTTATTGTTATATATATATATATATAGTTATTTAGTTAGTTAGTTTCGAATTATCATTAATTTGTTGGGAAGTCTCCTCGTTTTGAATATATATATTCAATTTATTATTAGGAGACATTATAGTATTTATTATTACTTTTCTCTTTTTTATAAGATAAATATTTTCTATCTTTTATCGCATTTTCTTTTTCCAAAAAATAATAAGAAAATTTATATTTTGATACGGCTCATCTTTATCAACTGTTAATTTCATTTCCCATGAAACACACTATAGCTATCATGGTCACTATGTGTACCTTGTCAAAATTTTTACTTGAAAACTTAAATACTTAACCAAAAAGTCCAAGGGCCAAGGTCCCTGCAAGACTATATCTTCTTTTATTTTTCTATCAATCTATGAAAACACAGTTTCATCTCATCTCATACAAATAAGAAGATAACATGTACCCTCAGAGCTTGCTTGATGCTCTTTATTTAAGGAATTTATGATGAAAAGAGAGGTAAAATGTGCATTGAAAATGTAAAAATGTGTGATATATGTGATTATAATTAAATAAATGTCAAATCAAATATCAAATCAGTTATAGGTAAATTTATAAATTGAGAGAATAAAGAGGATCAAACAAGCTCTGAGAATTCGTCAAAATTCTTGTATTTAATTTTCCTTTTAACTACAATAGCTCCGGCCCTTCTGGTTCATTACCACTCCGGATTCAAAGATTTTATACAAGAATTATGTAACAATGCAATAAATATCTAATGTAGATATTGTGATGTATTCATCCCCAAAAAAATTGAGAGAAAAAATCAATAAATAAATAAAAAGAAGAAAGAAGGAGGAGAAAAGAAAAAGATAAAATAAAAAAAATAAAGAAATGGCACGCTTGGTGGGGCGATCAGCATCCTTGAGTGTCTTGTCAGTAAGCTGCCTGGCTTTTCTGCTACGGATCTCAATTTTGAAACTGGCACTTTTGTCCATCTTTGAATAGGATTTCTTCGATTTCTTCAATGATTTTACCTTGGATTTTATGGACTCCATCAAATTCTCCAATCGAATCTCCATCATCACCAGTACCCTATCTTTTCTGTCTAGCGTGTAATACAGAATAATTTGAAGGCAGTTAAAAGAAAAAAAATTAAAAGAATATAGAGGCCGTAAAGTAATTGCATAGTGAGAACATGTGTGTATAAAAGGAGGAGGATAAAATGGAAAGAGTCTCCAATATTGAAGCTCCGTTTCTTGTGGCAAGCCAAGTTTTGGGTTCCTTTTGACTGATCTCTCAAGTGGGGTTTTCTTATCATAATCATCTCCCCAACTGACTTGCCATCAATAAAATAGTTGCACTACGTAGGGTTCCATTGGCTACTTTGCCCAATGCGATAATAATAATACGAATAAAGGAGAATTATACTTTACCCGCATATCGTTTAACCGCGATATTAACCGAGCCAATTAAATGACGTAATTGCCCCTTGTCGTAAAACAAAATAAAAAGTGAGGGGTTTGCTTCACAATCTTGTGCATGAGTCGCTGAGAAGTTGAGAACATCCCCCATCACTAATATTTTATACACACTCTTCTTTGAATTTTAATCACAGTAAAAGCCCTATGTTTTCAACATTCAATTTTGAGTGTTCAATCAAGACAAAAAATTGAGGGAAATGCATTCAACAGTAGATTCATATCACAACTTCGGTAAAATCATGTTCAATGCAGGGAAGAAACTGGAAGAGATATGCGTCTACATGTACCTGTTGTGTCCATGGTTTCCAGGAATTCTACGCTACGAGGATGAAGTGTGGCCGCCGTTAAACAAATAACTGCCGCTGCCGAAGCTCGCAAAAGTTGCAGCAACTGAAACGCCGGGGGGACTCGGGAGAGGTGGGGGCGGGAAGCGGGATTCTGCTTTCAAGAACGATATAGAAAGGAAGCGCCACTGTTCACACGATTTTGAGGTTTTTGATTTTAATTTTCAAATTACAATTACTTAACTACGGTAAATATTGCGATAAAATGAATTGGTTAAAAAATTGGTTAAAATCTCACAGTTAATGTAGCACTGTCTATGAATAAATAATAACTTTGCTTTAGTACATATATACACACACTAGACACAAAAAAAGAAAATAATAATAATACTAATAAAACAACATGAAATTCTTGCTTTACAATCCCATAAAAAATCTCCAAGATTCAAGGTAGTAATAGTTAGCGTTGTAAACGTTTGTCAAAAAAAAAAAGAAAAGAAAAAAGAAAGGTTAGTGTTGTAAACAAGCCCCTAAATTGGATAGTTTTAGACAAAACATATATAAAAGTGACGAGGAGCACAAAAATTACACGGTTCAGCATATATAAGACCTAAATTCGAGTACAAACTCAACTGGCATAGACGGCTGGTCCTGGGCCGAGGCCAACGAGAGCGCCACCTCAGGCTTAGGAGAAATAAGGGCTCATTTTTGTTTTTTATACTGGCCCAAAATGTAAATTAACCTCTTTTTTAAATAGTTATCAGGGCCCAGCTGAAAATCTAAAGGCCCAAAAGTAAAAAAAGTAAAGGGCCCATATTAAATATTGACCCCAAAAAAAAAAAAAAATTGAAAAAATTTGAAAATTCAGCGTAAAAAAAAAAAAAAGAAATAGTAGCCTTCAACCTTTCCAAATGACAAATTTTCCCAAAAAAAACCGTAAATAAAGAACACAAATTTCCCAATTTAAGACTAGCTTTCCAATCAATTGTCCTTATTCAATTCGCCCTCGCGGACAAGACGCCAAGTCGTGACTTGAATCAATCGCAATCGCCAGCTGTTGGCTGCTGCTGGCTGTTGCCCGCTGCCCCGCTGGCTATCACCCGCTGCTACGCAGCTCTCCTCCCTTCCCGGCTGCCTGTTTAAACAATTTTCTTAGATTCTCTTCTCTCTCTCTCCATCCCTTGCAGACTCCAGTTCTTGAACAGTTCTTCATTTTCATAACAATGACGGTAAGTATCAGCTCTTTCTTTGTAACGTATTCACATACATTTTGTGTTCATTTTCTGTAGCTGGGTAAAAGTTCAAGTCTTGATTTTTGGTGGTTTTGAGTGTGTTTCTTGCAAAAATTAGCTGAAATTACTGATTTTGTAAAGAAGTTTTAACTGGGTTCGAGGTGGGGTGCTAGTTGAAGCTTGCTATTATATTCTTGTTTTCGATTTGGATCCAAGTGAACTTGATTGTTCTTTTGTTGGGGGTTCATTGATTAGCCCTTGGATTTTTATGGGTCTTTATTCATCTTCTTGTATTGAGTTTGACAGTAAATAAGATATTGGAAAGATTGACATTGTGATTTTGACTTGCAAATGCAGGCTTCTGTTCACTTTAAGCCATAAAATAGGGATCTTGGGTGGTACCGAGGGAAGTAGATAAAGATCTGGCTATTTTCTTGGGGACAAAAAAAAATGTGAAAAGGAGAGGAATGATCTTCTTGTTCAGGATCCTGATGAGTTTGATCTCCCAATTGAGCCATTGAGGAATTAAAATGATGATGTTTAATGTGTTACTAGTTTATTGGTTTAGTTTAGGATTGAGAAATTTTGGATGATGTTTAATGTTTTATGGTTATTGGTTTAGTTTAGAATTGATGAATTTTGAATGATGTTTAATGTTTTACTAGTTTATTGGTTTAGTTTAAGATTGAGGAATTTTTGGATTAGCTAGTGATGCAAAATTTAGGAAGAGCTCCTAAAGGTCACGATTAAAAAAAAAAGGAAATATAGTATTAAAAAAATTTTCTTGTAGAGTAATTTCTTGTAGAGTTTCCGGGTTTGGAAGGGAGGAAATGGCATACGGTGTCATACATTAATGGAAGGGGAGTATAATGGGAGAAGAACGGTGGTGAAGACGGGGTTTTCGAGCAAGACCCCAATTCCAAATCCGGTTTTCTAGCTTTTTATATGTGTGAATAAAGATTCATGGTAGGGGTAAAAATGCACCGAAAATGTTGACGAATTTTGACCATCAATTTGAATTTTGACTTATTCAGCCTTATAAATAGTTAGTGATATAAATAATAACTCAACTCTGCGAGTAAAGTGGTCTCTCGTTATTAGGTAGAGAAGATCACCCCATTTAAAGACACTAATATCTAATATGAATAGACACAAACAAGGATGGATTTAGATATCACCCACATACGTTCTTTGATTTCTAATTTGTAATTTATTAATAATAATAATAACAACAACAACAACAATTACACACACATGTTTCAGTATGGTTTTACTTACTCTAGATTTTTATCTTGGACATAATTGTAGATAAATATGAAAAATGATATTCTCATGTAGTACAATTTTGAATGATGACAACATAGATATTTTTTATCATCCAATTCAATAAAATTATGTCAAAGTACAGTTTTACATTTTCATATCTCCTTAGATATATTTACATATATTTTTAATCTTGAGTAGGTATAAGTTACACTCTTTTCTGAGTCCGCAATTAACTGCAACTTCTATAGTATAGGAAAAAAACATGCACATTTTCGTGCAATTGAGGTTGTTCAACATTTAGCAGTGGCTATTGTATGGCTTTGCTATAATATTTGCATATGACCTATGATGTATGTAACCCATCTACCATGTATTGACTTATATATATGGTTTATGTTGGAGAGTTATTATAGTATCTCTGCATTATTATTATTATTATTATTATTATTATTATTATAGTAGAGCTTGCGCTACATTACTCTCTTTGTTTTCCTTTTCATCGCATTGTAGCTCGACAGCTTCAAGTGTAGGGGTGTTTGGAACTGATCACCTTTCTAAGAGCAAGATTAATGGGGGACAAAAACCCCAAAGTGAAAATTTGAAGACAAAAAAAGCCTATTTGAAAAAGAGAAAAAAAAATAAAGGGGGTAAAACAATTACAAGGATGAAAAAACTCAAAAGAGGGGCCACCCCCACCCCCTCCCCCAAAGTGTCAAAATCCACATTCTTCAATTTTTATATTATTTGGCTCAAAGGACAAAAACCCAAAAGTCGGGTTATTCCCCCCCTTTTGTCCCCCACATTAATCATACTCTAACAATCGGATTTCCGTTAGATTCAATGAAAATACATTTAGGTTGTAACTAACTGCCCTTTAATTCTATCTCATCTTATTTTAGACGCTTCTCTACTCAATAATAGCATCTAGATTAAGCAGACAACATTTACTTTCTTCGGATTTAACACGAAAAGGGTGCACAACCGTCCAAATTAAGACAGTGGGATTAAAAAAATATATATTATAAATATTATAGAAGGTTAAGATGAGAAATCTTATCTTACCTTTTATACATATATATATATATATTAAAGTAGGAAATTTGTCATATATAAGTTTTCTCGTTAAAATCATTATCCTACTTTCATATGGTTCTTTTATTTTTTATTTTATAATAATATTAATAATAATGATAATTATCAATTCTCTTTAGAAAAAAGAAATACTTATCAATTAGTTATATTTTGCAATTATTTTATTTTATAATAATATACAACAATTTATAGATATATTTATTCTATATATAATATACTATTTGTTATCCATTAATATTTATTATACGTATTCTATTAGTTTTTAGCTATTTTCAAAGATTTAATATTTCTTTAATATTGTGACAGTTGATAGACAAATTTCAAGTATAGGTTTATTAAGACTTTTTTTAATTTCGATTAAATGTCTACTCGTAAGATTGAGGATATAATAATAAAGTAAAATTAAATCAGTTTCAAAACTTTTACTTTGATTTAATACGATAAACTCTCGTCATAAAACTTAGAGCTATATATTCAATACGTTACCTAATTTATTATTTGTTTTCCTGTGGGAACCTATATATTGGTAAAAATTTAAATTGAGGAGATACGATAGTAATAATATTTGATGATAATGATTTAGAATAAAAATAAAAAATTCTTTTAATTCTTTTTAGAACATAAATTGGTTAAAAATTAATTTTGGAGGTAAATGGTAAATTATATAGAATTTATCATTTGTTATAATATTGGTTCACTTGGGTCTTTTGTAATAGAAAACATTGTAATAGGATACTGTGCATTTTAAATTTTTTTAGAGTAGATTTAGTGAATAGTGATGAGGAAATGAGAAAAATAATTTTTGTAAAAATACATGGGCGGAGCTAAAGGGGGCCATGCTGGGCCCCGCCTCCCTAAATTGAAAAAATTTCCTTTTTAGCTTATTAAAAAAATTATATATAAAAGTAATTTAGCTGTGCATAATATGTGGCTCACTCTTCTAGCCCAGTCTTGTAATAGTTCCTAACTCTACTATTGTAAGAATATGTGATGGAGAATGAATGTGGAAAATAATTCATTCTGATAATGAATATCATCCACACCCTATTAAATAAGGATGTGAATATGAGTATAGGGTAATTTTGGAGTTATATAAATTTTGCATACTCTCTTTTTCATGGTTTCTTAGTTTCCATACTCGATATGAAATTAATTTTGTAAAAATTCCTCATTCTTATTTTTATTGCTTAATTGTATTATTCTATGAATGACAATTTAATTAGCTTTTACTAAGTGAAAATATTGTTCATTTCAATTTGATTATATTTATGTATATTAGTAACATGTGTATATGAGTGAATAGTACGAAATAAAATTATGTTATTTAGTTTTTAAATTACTACACATTTTTTTTGCTAATCATTTTATTATGTGCAACGCACGGGTATACAACTAATTTAACAAAAAAGAATTAAGTCAAAATTAGGGCTTTAATGAGAAATAAATGTGGTATAGCAATTATAATGTACTCGTTTTCATAGTTTAAATTGTATTTTAATAATTAGATATTCGCGTTCAAGAAGGAGAAAAATGACCTGTATTGTATTAAAATGACCTTGTAGTGGTTTTTTTTGACAAGGGGGTGGAGAAGAGGGGATAGTAGGACTCGAACCTGGGACCTTCTCAGTAAAGGGTGAAGCCCTTATCTACTGGGCTAACCTCTTAGTCCTTGTAGTGGTTTAATTTTCTTATTTTTCAAACCACCCATTGCCCTCCCCTCGTTTACCTGTCGGATAATAAAACCACTAAGCAAAACACTTGACTCAACCTGGTTCGGGTTTGGGAAGCACGAGTTGTTACAGCAACCCGACTCTGAGTCCGATCTATTAAAAACCGACTCGGTTTGAACCCAGGCGATTTGGACGGTTCAACATAGTAGTATAACCTTTTTTCTTTTTATTTTTAAAACCCTCAATTTGACACGATTTTAGGCTCCCATGGTTGTGATCCAACAGTTGCCCGCCTTTACCATACTATCACTTCATCGAGATTACTCTCCAAGTATTCGGTCATTCATCTATCTCTATGGTGCTTGAAACTTGAAACCTTCATACCCAAAATCCCACCTCCCCAACCCGCCGGCCGCCACTGAACACCAGGAGTCATCGCCGCCTCTGCCTTGCTCAGTTGCTCCTTCATTGGTGGTCACCTCCATCTCCTGCCGGTAAAGGTTTGCTCCTTCAATCACTCTTTTTTTCTCTCAATTTTCAGCAAACAATCGATAAGTTGGATTAAGGATGTGCAAGAAATGCAACTTGTGCAAACAATTTTGTTATACAAGAAATATTGTCAGTCCTAAGAGTTTTTATACTTCTACCTATTTGGTTCTCAAGCAAGGCAAGCCAGGACTTGAATTTACTGAAGGTTTCAAATTTGGATTTAAGGAGATATACCCAAACTTTCCTCGAGTAGTCATCAACAATGGACAGAAAAAATATATTTCCCCCAAATGTAAGATGTTTTTTTGGTCACCACAAATCAGCATGAATGAAATCAAGAGGGCGCTTAGTGCAATGCTCACCAATCCCAAAGCTAACTCGTGTGACTTTCCTAGAACACACGTCTCGCAAAATCTAAAGATGTAGCACTATCTTTCCCGAACAACTTCTGGTCACTAAGGCATTTGAACACTCTATTCCCAATTTGTCCCATCCTTCTATGCCGAAGGTCTAACCTATCCTCAGCAATTGAAGACAAAGCTGACTCTCCACTTTCTAAGGCTTCACTTTGAAGGACATACAACCCAAATTTCCTTGGTCCTTTCATAACTACAAGAGATTCCTTGGAAACCTTAAGGGCACTATTGCGATTTCCAAATTTATTACTTTGGTCCTCCAGAACAGTCATAGAAATGAGATTCCTATCCATCCTTGGAACATGCCTGACACCTAATAGACGTCTGACTATACCGTCGTGCATCCTAATGGCAATGTCTCCTACTCCCTGCACAGTATATGAAGTGTCATCTCCCAAATAAACCTGTCTAGGGTCAACCTCCCTGTAGTTATAAAACCAAGATCTATGTAGACACATATGAGCAGTGGCACCGGTATCAAGGATCCACTCCTTGCGAAAGTCAATACTGCTCACATTCATAGCATGTAGGCTCCACTGGTCACTAGAAGTGTCAGCATCAATCACGATATTGATATGCAAGTCATGAAAGGAATCAGCAACAACAACTAGGTTTTGATCACTACCCTGCTGTACTTTTTGTTTCCCTTTGGAGTTAGGACATTCTCTGTTATAATACCCCAGTATATTACAATTATAGCATTTTTTACCACTCTTATCCTGAGATTTAGACCTACCCCTTGACTTCGCTCTGCTCTTCTTACGACTAGAGCTAGAGTTACCCTCTCTGGACTCATATTTCCCTCGAGGCTATCGTGATAAGTTGACTCCAGATTAGACTCATATTATCAAATTTATTTTCATTGTAGGCCAAACTCTTGGAAATCTTGCTAAAATTAGCGAGATTAGACTCAATGTCCTTTCCCTTGTCCATTTTAAAACTAAAAAGTTTTTCAAGCAAGAAAATCCTGTTTGGCAAAGTTTCTGTCAAAAACATCTTTTCAAGAGCTTCCCACAATTCCTTAGCAGTCTTATGTTTATCAACTTGTCTCACAATATCATCAGACAAATGCAGAATAATAGAACTATGTGTAATTTTATTCATATTAGTAATTTCATCAGGTTTAGCTTTTAATGCATCGGGGTATGTGCTTAGGTCATCAAGCGCCTTAGCGACTCTTTGCTGAATTAAAATAGCTTTCATTTTTTCTTCCAAATCGAGTAATCTCCATTTCCATCAAATGGTGACAATTTCACTTGTGACCCGATGGCGGGTACTTAAAGGGAGAGACCGGTTCAACAAAAGTCACTTACACACAAAAGCAACCTAAGCCAATCTAACACTGAAATCACTTTCTAATATGACGTAAATCACAACACATTCATGCACATGTTAATATTCACCAATACCAACTTTCTGGTATCAAAGACAAGTAACACACAAATGTGCCAATCAAGACTACCCAAGAAATCCAATCTAGCAATCAAGTCACAATTTCATGACAAGTTAGAAGTATAAGATTCACATAATCACATTATCTAAACTATCGCACAAAAATCCAAACATCAAAAGTAATCAACAAACTATAATGTTTCTAAAACGATAGTTTAGAGTGATAATACCCAACACCGTTGAACAATGGTGTTTTGTGGTCTTCGGTACTTGAAAATAAATGAATCCCGAGAATGTATGTTCGTAAAACGGTGCACCACCAGGCACGATTCCAAAACTCGCCGGAAAACCGCCTCAAGCCAACTGTCAGAGCTCCACAACCTCAACCCGTGGTAGAAAAATTACCCCACCACCACTAGGAGGTCCGTCTCACTGTCGGGAACAATCTAGCTGTTGATGTCGTCGAGGGAAAAAGCCTCCACGCGCTGCCAAAGTGGCGTGTATACCTTACGCCCCGGTGCCAGAAGTCTGCTTGAAAAAGCGCTTCACCTGTAGGTGCGCCTCACCGCGAGGAGTCTAGGCCTAGTCTCGGTTTCTCCAACCGACGTCTGGTTTGGCCGAAATCGAGATTCAAAGTTCTAATCTTTTAATTTTTTCAAAAACTGCCCGATGCTGATTTCACAATTTCCGATATGATTTTTGAGTTTTTTCACCTCTTTAATCCTTCCTACCAAGGCTCTGATACCATTTGTTGAGATTACAAAGTCTAAAATATAATATTCTTGGAAGAACAAAGACCAATAATCTCCTAAATTGGTAGAAAAATAGGTAAGAACTTTGCTCCAAATCCCTCTCCTTGTTGTGTGTTTGAGCTCAGATTTAGAACCACACATAAAGCACCGGAATCATGGCACCGTCTCCTTGGGGAATGGCAACCGGAGGGCTTACCAGAGTTGCAAGAATCTCTCCGGAAAACGCTGCAACTCACTGCCTCTCTTCTTTGTCTCTCAAGCCAAAACCCAAGACAAAAGACAACCCCATTGTTTTTAAATATGGCAAAGACCTCCAACGGTCAAATATTAAACATGGGGTCCAAGGAGTTCAAATGAATCAAAGGGATTTAAGTGAGCCACCATTTACAAGTATTGTGGGGCTAAATTTCAGTCCTTCAGTTGGAAAAGAAGAAGATTTTGTGCGGAAAGTTGCACAAATAGAGGTGATTAAATTCAGCAGGAATATGAGGGATCAACTTGCGTTGCCTTTAATGATTGATCTACATCAAAAGGCTGGTTTGGGACTTCAACCTTGCTTTATGTGATTGCCTAGTGATTTACTCAAGTCCCTTCCTGGTGTTGATGTTGCTAGCATGACTTGTGTATGCTTGGAAATGAGAGATTTGGTGTCCAACGAGGATTTGTGGAAGCTCAAGTGCTTCGAACAGTTTCATGATCAAGTACCACTAAAGCCATCTTCGACTTGGAGAGGGGCTTTTGCTCGAGTTTGGGAGGAGCTCAAGAGTAGGATTACAATGCTAACAACAAAAATGCTTCGGAATTTTGTTAAGCAGAGAACTGAGAAGGGTCAGCAGCTTGGAGTGGCAGATGCATTTGGATATCTAGCAGAGCCCATCCTGGATGATCCTGACTCCAAATATCTTCAAGATGTCGGAGTTATCATGGAAAAATTCCGTAATGACTGGGTGGAACTCGTCTCAACGTCGCTGGATTTTCCAAGTAATGGTTAGGAATTTTCATTTGAATCCATAACATATTGTTTCAGGGATAGTAGTATTTAGGTTGCTTTCATGAATTCAAGCGTTTGCATATTATTGTTTTTGTTAATTAATAGGAACTTATTTTACATAATTTTTCTTATTATGCTGAAGTGCACTGAACAGTTTGGTGATCAAGTGGCACTAGAGCCATCCTCAATTTAAAGAGGGAGTCTTGTTGGACGTTGGGAGCATCGCATGAGTTAGATTGAGTTGGAAGGTCCATATACGCCTCGAGTTATTATTAGACAAGATCAAATGGGTCACTCCAGTAGTCGTTGATTTGTGCTTGCTTGCAGTCAAGATTCACTTCATCTACTTTGTTGCTAAACCCATTTGGAGTCATGCCTGTAATGTAAGGGGAATCTTTGCAACGAGTTGATCGCTCATCTAACTCACAGTACATAGTAATTTCCTTTTGTTTTTTTAAACTCGAACCTTTTAACAGTGCTCGCAACTTTCTACAAAATTGACAAGTTAAAAAATAAACAAAAATTACCACACCAACGTGCAAATTAGATTCACATACGCTTCGTTTAACCTCGCTTTTTAGCATGTGGATCCAATTGAAAGAAAATAATCCGGTTATGTCACTATCTAAATGGTACCTTTAGCGTCATTTGCTCATAGAGAGGCGAGTTTAACAACTGACACCCATCAGTAGAGGATGTGCTATTATTTTTATTTTTTTATTAGTTTAATACCCGTGCGATGCATAGGTAGAGATGCGTTTTGAAAAAAGGTTAACATTCAGGCATGCAAATTACCTAACAGCTCATGAAAATAAAATAAGAAAATGCATATCAGAAAAATTTATAATATTTGTCCCTATTTTAGTTAACAAACCAAGCCAAGTGAGGTAAGAATTTCACAAGAACTTGTGAAAATGATCTACCGGCATGCCACATCACGCATCTAACACATAACATAAACATTTGGCGGCGAAATAACAAAGATATATAAATGTTGGCAAGCGTATTTAAAAAGGAGCTAGCATACAACTTTTGTTAGTTTATTCAGAGTTCAATATTAGAAAATTAATATAAGATGAATATATTTTTAATGAGGGAATAATAAATAGAAGAAACTTATAAGCTATTATAATGTGAAAATTGAATCTGAGGTAAGAATATTGGGTTAGGTAATACACGGGTGATAGTCAAATTTAATTATATATTTTAGTAAGATTGAAGTTATTACGACCCAAAGTATGACCATAATGACGTAATTACAGTTTAAAAAAATTGACATAAAATTATTAAGACATTGGAATTATAAATTCTACTTAATATCAAATATATATTCGTCAAAGCTTGAGTAATTGAGTTATAAAACTGATTTATTATGACAATAATTGTAATCGGTAAAATTAAAATCTTATATAGAATAACAACAATGTATTAGCAGCAATATAGCGAATTGGATAATAAATCAGTATTACTCGTGATCATTATGACAAAAAACATGAACATATATAAACCCGTAATAACAACTCACAAAAAGTAATTAAGAACGGAATTTTGCTACCAAGCGGTTAAGTGAAATTCTGGTGGCAAATAAAATAGTTGAAATATAATTTTGATGATTATATTATAATATACATATTATAATATAATTCAATATAATAATATTTTAGAAATTATTATTGACTTTGCCACGATGAAAAAATAGCACCGTAGTTTATGATGAAAATACGACAACCGATGAAAGAGAACTTTGCAGATGGGATAGTTCAGGTCATGATTAAGACATTGGAATTATAAATCGTAGTAATTATAAAACATTTATTCATCAGCATTTGAACAAAATAGAGTTTGTAAAAATGATATTTTTTACAAAAAAGTTGTAGGAGACGTTGACGAACAATAAAATTTTTATTATAGTAACTATCGTAATTGGTAAAATTAAAACCTTAAAGAGTAACAGCAATATATTAATAGTGACGTAGTGATCTGGAAAATAAATCATTAATATTTGTGATTATTACCACCCAAAGTGAGACCGTAAGCCCATAGTAACGACTTTTGAAATATAAGAAGAATTTTGCTGCCAAGTGGATAAGTAAAACAATTGGTGATTATAAATATTAGAATATTATAAATTATTTCCAACCTTAACGCCTCTCAAAATGGTCCCTTTAGTCCAGTAAAAAAAAAAAAATTGTTCCTTTAGTTCATGAATAAACGACAACCGACCAATGGGAATTTTGCAGTACACATAAGTTAAGCAAGAAGTATTTCCATTCCATCAGGTCAACTGCTGAAAACGTTGAAAGCTATATAATAAGATAATGACTAACCTGCTGACGAGTTCGATTCTTGTATCTATTGGAGGTCTGATTTTTGGCAACGATTTTAGTATTGTTATAAATTTGAAGGCAGTTCATTATTCAGCAATATATACTTCCGAATAACGTGTAATGAACATGAATAAATTATTTTGCATAAAAAACTACGTTAAGTTTGAATCCTGATTCGGTTGCTTCGAATTACCATATTTTGTGAAGAACCAGTTAAGATAATTGAGTTCTCTCGGGTTTTTATGAAAGTATGAAAATGGGAAAAATTAATTATTTGAAGCTGTGGTGGGGTATTTATAGAGATGAATTTCTATTAGTGACTATCGCTTGTCATCCTAACCGCTGGTTTACTAATCGCCTTATGTTAAGATTAACCTACAACAACTTTATACTTCCGATATCGTTTCTCTGCGATTCCTAACCTTTTCTTGTTTGTTTTATAAGTGACTTTTTATATTAAATTTGAATATACTTCCAGAATGTTAATTGTTCTATAATCAAATCCCATTATTGGAGGTCTGAATAATGTGTATTGAATCCCATTTTTGTGCATTAAGGAGTATGGAAAATATTAGGCCGCAAGCCATGAGTTATAATGGTATCCCTGTTTTGCACGAATCTTTAACCCTTCAGTGCATTTGCTGTGAAGAAGTGGATTCCCACTTGTAAAAGAATTATTTTCGGCGAAGGAGCATGATTATACCATGAAGTATCATAGAAAGTCTGGTTTAATTAATTCCTAACTTTAGTTCGACTATTGGGTTTGGTCTCTAATATTTTCTGCGTTAACATATGGATATAAACCATGGATATATAAACCGTCAAGGTAGGCATAAGAAAACTATTAAATTATGATCATCTATAATGACCCACTCCAACTGGCTCCCAGAGGTCTCATAACAAAACTTCTCGCCCCATATAGCGTATATAGATATAAGCTATATACATATATATATATATTATGCATGCTGCGTTTATTTCAAATATTGAATAAAAGAAGAATATATACATATATTTATTTACTTATAGTCACATCAAAGACACAAAGTATTGTCAACAGGTAAAAAAGTACCATAAGGACATGTATACAGATTTCAATTTCAAGATGCTAAATAGGTAAATGCAAAAGGTGGAGTCTCCCATTCTATCATTCTCTGATTTCCAACAATGATAACACTGAAAGGGTCTATATTTAAGGCTGCATATATGACGTTAGAGGGGTGTTTGGACTCAAGCATAGTGACAATGAACTTCAAGCGAAAAAATACCCCTCTAGTCGCCGATGATAGTGTACATGTTAGCAAAAAATAAAAAGAAATCTTTTAGTTTAGAACAGATTTAGTTTAGTAAGTGAAGAATATAAATTTTTTAATGCATGCACAAGAATGATATACTTCAATTTATATACACGACAACTCATTGAAGCACATAAGCCCCAATAAAGCTGATTAAAATGAATAAGAAGCTCAGCAATAAAGGGGAACAAGTCTGCGAGAGTGCAGTGTCTACAGATACAACGTAAAAAAGGGTAAAAAGGGCGGGAAAATGTGATATTTATAGGCACTACAACCTTTAGAGTGTGAAAAAATGCGTTGTCTATAGACACAGAAACTTTTGTTTTAGATATTAATAAATAATAATTAATGGATGGATTATTTCATTTAAATTTAAAAATTGGCCTCAACGGATGGCACCATGACGCTTGAAAATTTTTATGGAAGAAAATTATAAGCTGCCGCCTTTGCCTGTCTGCCGTCCGTCTAAGTATATATAAAATAAAACATTAACCATGGTTAACTCCACTCCTGAGCTGATTTGTATAAAATCCACGCTAGACTCCATTGCTTTCCATTGAAAGGGCGTCTTGATAAACGCCTCCGTGAAATTTCATTAATTCTTTCTCTGTTTTCCCTCAGATTTTCTCTGTTGCATTAGCCATCGAAAATGAGAGAGTGCATTTCTCTTCACATTGGCCAGGCCGGTATTCAGGTCGGAAATGCTTGCTGGGAACTATATTGCCCCGAGCATGGCATTCAGGTAATTCTTCTCACATTCATTGTTGACACACGTTGGTGGATTCTGTGGATGATGGATATTTCAAAATGGTTATTTATTGAGTTTGATTTGTTTCATTTATCATAATTGATCATTCATAATTATGGACGTTTTTGTGGATGTTTTTATGCATAAGCGGTTTGCATTTTCAAGAGTTTGATGACGCGATAGATCCGTAAATTTCAATATTGAACTTGGGATTTGTTTTCGTATCCTCTGTTTTCCTTTGATAATATTATTAGCTTTGTCTTGTTATGCATGGATTGAGTTATCCGATTGTACAGTAGATTTGTAAAGGAAAATGTACATATCGTGTTAAGCTTTTTCTTCATATATTTGATACTTGTTGTGGATAAATTATGTGGGATTCCATCAGATGCTTGTGCATTGTGTTGGCTTTTCTAAGCTCATTTTCATGTCAAATATTTTGTTTAGTTTCAAGTGAATATATTTTATGCATATGATTGTCTATATTATGAATTTGAATTTCTTGACATCTGTATTCTATTGTACAGCCTGATGGCCAGATGCCAAGCGACAAGACTGTTGGAGGGGGTGATGATGCCTTCAACACTTTCTTCAGTGAAATTGGCTCTGGACAGTACGTTCCCCGAGCTATCTTTATGGATCTTGAACCTACCGTCATGGATGAAGTGAGGACTGGAAATTATCGTCAGCTCTTCCACCCTGAACAGCTCATCAGTGGCAAGGAAGATGCTGCAAACAACTTTGCCAGGGGCCACTACACAAGTAATCAATATTTCTCATTGGTTCTAGTTACTTTGATCTGATTGAGGAGCTTGTTTGTGTGATTTCCAATTTTTGGTCTCAAAGTTACTTTTGTGTTTTTGTGCAGTTGGTAAAGAGATTGTTGAGCTCTGCTTGGATCGTATCAGAAAGCTTGCTGACAATTGCACTGGTCTCCAAGGTTTCCTTGTGTTCAGTGCTGTGGGTGGAGGCACTGGTTCTGGCTTCGGTTCCCTGCTACTGGAGAGATTATCTGTAGACTATGGCAAGAAGTCTAAGCTTGGCTTCACTGTCTACCCTTCCCCTCAAGTCTCTACATCTGTGGTTGAGCCCTACAACAGTGTCCTCTCCTCCCACTCGTTGCTTGAACACACTGATGTTTCTATCCTTCTCGACAATGAAGCCATTTATGACATCTGCAGGCGCTCTCTTGGCATTGAGCGACCCGCCTATACTAACCTTAACCGCCTTGTCTCTGAGGTTTCTTGCATTTACTCATAGCGTTATTTTCTGTTTGAGAGTAAACCAATTAAACTTTGATTTTGCTTGTGCTGAAACTACTACTTGTTTGCAGGTTATCTCTTCCTTGACTACATCACTGAGGTTCGATGGTGCCCTTAATGTGGATGTAAATGAATTCCAAACCAACTTGGTTCCTTACCCAAGAATCCACTTTATGCTTTCGTCTTATGCCCCCATCATCTCAGCTGAGAAAGCATACCACGAGCAAGTCTCAGTTGCTGAAATCACTAGCACTGCTTTCGAGCCCTCATCCATGATGGCCAAATGTGACCCTCGCCATGGCAAATACATGGCTTGCTGTTTGATGTACCGTGGTGATGTGGTTCCCAAGGATGTAAATGCAGCCGTTACCACCATCAAGACTAAGAGTACCATCCAGTTTGTCGACTGGTGCCCAACTGGTTTCAAGTGCGGTATCAACAACCAGCCCCCCAGTGTTGTTCCTGGTGGCGATCTTGCTAGAGTACCGAGAGCTGTCTGCATGATTTCCAACTCAACCAGTGTGGCCGAGGTGTTCTCTCGCATTGACCATAAGTTTGATCTTATGTATGCCAAGCGAGCTTTCGTTCACTGGTATGTGGGTGAGGGAATGGAAGAAGGTGAATTCTCCGAAGCACGAGAGGACCTTGCAGCGCTCGAGAAGGACTACGAGGAGGTTGGAGGCAATGGCGATGAAGGGGACGAGTACTGAAATGGGTTACGGGCCCGTTTTTATAATTCCCTACCCACTTTGATCATTGTTGCTTGCTCTCCAACCATGTTATCTTCATAGTGGTAGTGTTTAGTCGTATCCATTATTTCCGGTTCATGCCTCCTGCAACAATTTACACCCTCGAACTTGCCATATTCTACGTGAAGAGCTATTTGATTTTCGTTTGTCTTTTCAGATAACTACTTGATTTGACCATTATTATTATTATTCAAAATTTGCACATCTCATGTGAACTTCTTGACCAGTCCTATAGCCTCACTATAATTTGATCATTATAATGGACCAAAACAGTTAGAATCAAGCACACGCACTTAAAATTTATGTAAGGTATTGCGTGGTAAAGATTGAACGAGTATATGCCACTATTAACAGTCGCATTCTTATTGGATCACAAAGCCAAATAATTAATAACACAGTTGGGAAACCATAATCAAAGGCCAATGGAAAGTTCAAAACTCAAGCAATAGTGAAATGACTAATGAGTCGCCCACATAAGTGTAGAAGAGTTCAAACAGAAATGTATCCACGGCGCAATGCTCAGTGATGCGGACATGACCTAGTAAGGGCAGGCCTACATATTATTATTTAACCTTGTAAGCAAGAAGGCCATCTAGAGGAATTCCTCAATTCTGATAGATAATCAAACATAAGTTGTTCTTAACAGAAACAAATATCTTCTGCTGCACTTTGCATAATTTGGAATAATCAGACATATCCCATAAAAATGTGTAGATTACCAGGTGGTCTCTTCTAATCAACAGTTTTGACCTGAATTGATTGGAAAACTGTGTGCGGTGCAGAAGTTGGAGTTATATCTGAAACTATTAAAACTGCATCTCCTTCATTGATCAACCCTTTTGTTTTTATAAGATTGATTGATCTGTCAATATTTGCCTCCATGTCATCTGATAAATCAATGAGAACAGGAGTCACTCCCCAATGCAAATTCAGAGCCATTCTTGTGCTGCTGTCATTGGTGAATGCAAATATTGGAGGATCAGGACGGTTGCGTGAGATGAGTGAAGCCATCAGCCCATGTCTTGTATAGACAAATATGGCATCCAATCCGAGGTTGTTTGCTGCATCCGAGTATAAGCCATCAGTTCAGGTGAAACTTAAATGCGTAAATATGCAGGAACAAATTTTGCCTCCGCATTTAATTAAGGTAAAGCCGTGAACATCTACAATAACAGGATTCTGCCGTTTCCATGATTTTACATTTTAGTTATAATTATAACTAATCGATTCATTTGGTGAAAGATTATGATCTAACTAAGAGGACATACCCATTGCTGCTGCACAGTTACAGATTTGCTCTGCAATTTGGTCGGGCACAGATGCTTCAAGTTTATGCTCAGTCAAAGCGTTCATCCTGCTCTCTTCACGATTCCATAGCTCCATTCTTCCACTAGTCATGCTTAACACAGCTAGAGCCTTCTGGCCATATGGTCTAATCGCCGACTCTCCAGAGAGCATCAGTGCATCAGCATATTGCCGAACAGCTTCAGAAACATCAGCAACCTAAAACATGAAAAGATAATTGTATGGTAGACACGCATAATGATGAAATAGTAGTAGATGGAACATGGAAGAGTGGTCATGCTAAAACGGATAACATATATAAACGCCAAAAGTGATCATGGTGATGATGATTGGAAATAAACTTGGGGGCAGTTAAGTTATTGGGCCATTTTTTTGTCCAGGCCTAAAGAGGCTCCTGTCTCAATCTTGATATAAGAGATGGACAAGAAATAAAATATCCTATAGTAGCCTCTTTGGATCTTCCAGCAGATTTAACAATGAACTAAACGGAGTCAGGAAAATAATTCATGTGGCTGACTTATGGTAAAAAAGGATGAGTTTGTCATTCTTTTTTTCTTACAATTTGAAGAAACTGTACCTTCCTTAACAAAATAGATCATGCATATTAGCATACATGGTAAACTAAGTTTAGTTTTTGTCCCAAAGAGGAAGAGATGCTAGTTGTTGACTACTCTTTTGCCATAAAATTTGAAAATTTCAGACGAGTACCTCAGCTCTTGTTGGCGTTGGATATTCAACCATTGATTCCAGAAGCTGAGAGGCTATAATGACAGGTTTGTTGAGCTTTCTGCAGCGATAAGTAATTTCCTCCTGCACTGTTGGAATCTGTTCAAGTGGGATTTCAACTCCAAGGTCTCCTCTTGCAATCATGACACCATCAGCAGCCACAACAATTTCATCCAATTTATGTAGGGCTTCCAAACTCTCTATCTTTGCCAAAACTTTTATTGATCTGCAAATTTAACAATAAAACATCATATTCCAAATTCTAGAAGGCCCCTATAGCATCTTCTAACTAGTTGAAAAAAGAAAAGTGGCCAATCAAAGGGAAATAAATATACAAATTGGCAATGCAATATGCATACGTTTAACAGAGCACAAGATCAATAGAACAACGAATTAAATGACCCTTGGAAATTTACTTGGAGGATCTGGTGGAGAGGTAGTGCTTAAGGTGGGCAACAGCATCAGCATCTTTGACAAATGACATGGCAATAAAATCAGCGCCTTCAGAAATCGCAAACTCAATGTCGGACCAATCCTGTTGATCATAGTTCATGAATTAGTAATTCTACAAACTAATTTTGACCTAAAGATGATCCTCTGAATTGTTTAAACAACATTATGAACAACATTATGAGACCTTCCCTGTGAATCTGGAGACACTTGTGCAATGATTGGTACGTTGGAATGGAAAATGGCCAAGAAAAAATAAATAAGACAGGAAACTGAAAGAAGATAAAATGGTGTTTTGAGTTATAAAATGGTGTTATCTTGTACCCCATCACCACATACCACACATGCTTTTTGTTATATAAGTGACAGTGCGGAATTAATACGAGGGAAAATGATCTTGTACAACCTTGGTTGACAGTGTTGGAAGCTCATCACCTTTCACGACAAGCCTTCCATCTCTCCAGAAACTTAATTTAGCACGGGGAAGGAGTAAACCAGGGTCTGTGCACTTGCAACGCAAATCATCGCCAATCTTTTCCACGACTTCAAATGTTGCCATCCCTCCATCAATAACAAGTTCATCCCCTACATTAATACCTAAAGAAGAGAAAAAAGGAAATTACTCCAAACAATGTCAAAATTTGGCTATTAAAAGAACCTTAACAAATTCACTTGCATTCACCAAGTAACCAACATACCTTCAGAAAAGCCTTCATAGTTTGCTTGAACTGTGAACGGGCGAGAACCCTCAAACTCTTCAGTAGTAAAATACCAGATTGAGCCATCCTAAAGGTCAAAATCAGGAGAATGCCATGAAATTTGCATAACAGTCAATTCAACCACAAATCGGCCATTATGTATTACTGATTAATCACTACTTCCTACTGGAAAAGCAAGAATACACGTGAAAGCAGCCACAAAGTAAGCAACGCATACATATACACATGGTAGTCATTCTTAATGTAATACCTATTTTCACCTAGGTCCTGTAAAATTCGATATAACTTAGGCTCCAGGCAGTCCAATATTGCAAAAGCATATAAATTATCCCTTTGAAACGGATTGAGAATATATCACCTCTGCTTTGACAGATGAGGGAATCCCATGATCAACAATCTGAATCTGACTGCCTTCTGTGTCAATCATCACAGCAACAGAAAACCCTTTTTCTTCATTCAGTTTCTTAATCTTCCTAATGACATCTTTGAGCCACTCCCTTGTGTTATGGCACATATTGAGCCTAGCCACATTCATCCCTTCCAATGCCAACTTCTCCAAATTATCATCAGAACAGCACGCCGGCCCAATAGTGCACACAAGTTTTGTCTTCCTCAGTCCCAAGAAACCCTTCTCCTTCAATTGCTCTTCAGACATAACATCCAAACCTAATACCCCACCAAGTTTCTCCAAATCCCTGGAACCTTCAGTGCTCTCCACTCCCACTTGAATAATTGAATAAACTCCAAATCTTGACTTACCATTCTTCAACTTTCCTGCACCAAAACTAACTTTTTGGCTAGAAATTGGAACTCCAAAGCCCCACTTCTTGAAATCACAATTGATTTCTTTCACACTAAACTTCAGAGACACATCCCCCACCGCAGCCATGATTTTTCAAACTTATCAGAGATTATTCAATAATTTGCTCTGATCAAGAACTAGTAAAGAAGGACCAAATTGATAAAATATTTTTGTCCATGCAGTTTTGATTGGAAAATCCGTCAAGTTTTTGTCTATTGCTTGACAAGATTTTGGGTTTTGCAGAAAGTTTGAAATACGTGTGTGCACATAATTGGTATATTCTGTTCAACACAAAGGAAATTTTCAATAGGGAAATCCAGCTACCATTTGCTTCTGGGCAATTTTTTAAATTAATTTGGAAGGAGGGACCGCGGACAACCTGAAAAAAGCGGCAGCATATAATAATAGCTGTCAAATTCAACTATCAACCACTCTGTGCGGGTCACCGGACTCGGCACTCCGTGGAGTCATTGTCACTTCTACTTGTACCAGTTTTTTTCCCCAACCTAACCTACATTATAATAAGTACGTTTGAAATTTATGGCATAATAATATTAACCCGAGTACCCGACTATTGAAATATATTAGACTTTTAGTTTGGAGTTCGACCTCTAATCAAATATAGTCAATTGTCAAAACAGTATAACTTTTTTAACACGATCACTCTTTATTTTTGCAATTTATAAAAGAAATTTATAGTGAATGAAAATAAATAGTGTAGATTTAATTGAAGTTTGAAATATGTGATGATTGTTGAATAGTTGTCAACTCAATAATTAAATCATGATAGATGATTTATAAAGAGATTCAAATAACCCCTTAGAATTATATCACGAATCTA
This sequence comes from Nyctanthes arbor-tristis, assembly GCA_963692815.1. NCBI lineage: Eukaryota > Viridiplantae > Streptophyta > Magnoliopsida > Lamiales > Oleaceae > Nyctanthes > Nyctanthes arbor-tristis. The sequence continues at coordinate 26,033 of CAVNYN010212843.1, forward strand.
ATGACTCTCATTAATTGCGTCACAAATTCTAGTCTTTTATTATATAGCCATCTAATGTTTTCCAAAAACATATGAGGTGGCACACATGTACAGTTATAACTTATTATCATACTTGTTTTCAGTCGGAACAAATTTATATATCATACAAGTTATTATCGAACAAAAACATGTAATTGATCCATCAAGTAAATCGTTGCTCTCTTGATTCTTGCAATATGGTACAACTTTCAACCATTCATATAACTCGTGTAAGTAGGTAATTGTATATATCTTACAAATATTAAAAAATTGTAACGCACGGAGAATGAGGACAATAAGATGTAGACAAAAATAACTCTACAAGTTCATGAGAGGCCACCCTTTGTGCAAGTGAAAAATGTTCTTCAAAGCCAAAGAAGTTACTAATTTATTTTGTTTTGTTTCGTTTTGTTTTAACATTAATTAATATATTTTTTCTTGAGTTACTCCCAATAAATAGAAGGGTTGCCCCACTTATATGGGTTTTGTCCAATTAAAATATGACACACAGAACGTCTGACGGTGTGTGAATGAGACTTCTTATTTCATCTCATTATAATTTCTAATTATAATTCAATTTGAATAAAGAGATTCAAACAGCCAAAGTTCTCAAAGAAAAAGTGCTTTTGGTGTATTGTATTATGCTACTAGTGTTATCCCGTGGATACACGGAAATAATACATAGTTTTCTCATTGATAAAAATAATATTATCTTGACTCCATAAAGATAATCTTTATTTCTTTTGCATCTGTATCAAAATGTATGTCAGTTTCTTTTAAAAATATAGTTGAAGTTATAAGTTTTCTTATATGTACTTGTTTAATGTGTGCGATTACAAGAAAATTAAAATTATTAAAGTAGGATAATTAATATGGACTAGCTTTAAAAAATCACTAAAGTACGATAATTGTTTATTAGAGTTTCCCTTATCTTTGTAATTTAATTTTTTCCCATAATCCATATTATTCTACAGCAAACTCTTACCATTGGAATAGTAATGATATACTTAGCACTAGTCTATGTAGTAATTGATGTGGTATTAAATGACAAGTGAAAGTAAATACATGAATAAAGAACTCACTCGATTTAATTTATCCTTTAATTTCACCTTGATATGGTACTAAACACTAGTGATACTAAATAACATTACTCTTGCTATTAACTATGGCCAACTTTTTTTTCTTATATTAGAGTGTTAATATATCTAAATTTTAAAATAAAAATAAGCTTTACAATTCCCAATAAAACCGGCATCTATATTCAAAGTAAGCACTTCAAGTTAGTTTTTGTAAGTTTCCAAGACAGAAATGAAAAGAAAAAGAATACTAACAAATTCATAGGCTTGCACAGAAAGCTAATTGAAATTTTAAGCCGGAAAATCTTTGACACAAACTATTGAATGGCAGTGAGATATAGGACAAACTGATCTTCATCATTAGACTCACAATACCTCAAATATACATGTGCCGGGCAACAATGACTGAAACAAAGGCAGAGACACACACCCAGTGACCCAAGTCGAGGGTGATTTACAGAGTTATGTCAAGCTGCTACTACACGTTTTTTTCCGCTTCCAGGCTCGTTATCCAATCTTTTTCTACAGCTGCACCTCATCTTCCTTTCACATGGCACATGCCTGTAGGTCAAACAAAATGCAATGCTCAAGATTCAAGAAAATTTTTTATCGATTCTTAACCACCACCTACCATCATCAACTTACAAGAACGTGGCAATCTAGCTATTTATCTTCAACTCGACTGCCTGTATTAGAGTTACAATAAAACATTGTCCAATTTTCTAAAGAAAAGAAGGAAATCTCCCCGTTATAATAGGAAGCTGGTGTGCCTAAAACACAGCAAGGAATCTGATGTTTCTTTCTGGTACTAACACGTTGATTTTTCACTGCATTTGCACTAGGAACAACGGGAAAATCTAATCATAAGTATGCTTAGATCATTGTTTCAGAGGCGTTTTCGTAGTCACAGCTCATACCAGAATCAAACATTCAGGGAAATCGAAGACGGGACAGAGGAACAAGATCAATGGGGTAGGGTGACACAGGTCGAGCTAACTGATAAAAAACAAGAAACGAAACTAAACTCTTGGACTAAAAATCATACCACCAAATTGACCTGAGATCATGGAATGCAGGTAACGCTTTTTGCGCAGAAAAAAACCCAAGTTGCAGACTGCAGTATCATGCTTTTTAGGTAGCTTGTGAAGTTCCTTGATTGCATTGCTTTCAAATAGGACATCACTCCGTCAATTCACACCTTTAAATGAAGACATCAAAGCCAAATGAGTTCAATTTGCAGAAAGGAGATCCGTGTTGAAGAACGAAACATGAAGCATGGTGAAGCAAAAAAGTTTACTTGTCAAATCAAAAGGCTGGTTATAGCACGGTAATTCACAAAGAATTACTGCTGCTAAGAAGCGAAGATATACTTATATGGGACATGAGCAACTTTCCACCAATCTTCACCTCTATCTTTCTGACAGCGCTTTTGGAGATTGGGGCAATCTTGAATAGACAGGTGCCGCAGCTTAGTGAGGCGTCGAACTGCTACTGGCAATGATTGTATATTTGGGCAATCCGTTATTGCTAGTGTTCTCAGTGAGGCAAAACTATCGAACCACTCGGGCAAATCTTTGATTCCTGGACAGATACGAATTTCCAGACTCTGGAGTGTTTTGGCATGCTTGAGACCCTCAGGCAAGCATTCAATCATGGGACAGCTTATGATGGCCAAACTTAAAAGGGAAGAGAAGTGCTCCAAATTATCAGGTAAATCTCCAAGATTCGGACAATACATAATGGTCAAATATTTGAGAGAAATGAGACATTGAAGTCCAACTGATATCGAACAAAGGCTACTGCAATTTTCAATTGACACTGCCTGAAGAGAGATCAAACCTCCTACCGGATTCTCTGGTAGAATTTTCATACTGTGGCAGTCTGATATTTCTAAACACTCCAAAGCATTTAAGTTACTGAATCCATTTGGCAGCAGTAGGAGCTCTTCGCACCACTTGATGCTAAGAGATTTAAGGGAAGTCAAGCCTCCAAAATCTGAACCAAGAGACTGAAGCTTTGGGCAAGATTTGATCTTCAAATGCCTGAGAAGCTGATTGTTTCTGAACAAATATTCAGAATCAATTATAAGGGTTAAAAGCAAGGTTGACCATTCCAAGCTTGTAAATATTGCCGAACGGCAACTCTGCATCTCCAAATGCTTTAGACAGGGAAAGGGTGGGAGTGAAGCAAGGTTTGGACACTTGTTAACGACTAATTTACTTAGTTGTGGGAACATTTCTTTGCCATTCACGCTCGACCACTCTTGCAAACTTGGAGAGTCTTTCATAAATAGTTCTTGAAGTGATGGAAAATAAACAAGAGCCTCCCCATAGAACTCAGAGCCAATGTGTGTAGTGTTGTCCATTCCTTCCATGCGTAGTGACCTAAGAAGTGGAAGATGACCAAGAATTGGTAGCTGCAGGCACCCTCGGCAACCAATCAACCCCACCTCAGTCAGGCACGGAAGAATCCAGAGTGAAAAACTAACTCCTGGATAACCTACGACGAAAAGGTTCTTAAGATTTTTAGGTGGTTGGAGGTTTGTAAAAATTTCCTTAGCCAAGCCCTCATCACAAGTAGCTGCAGCTGTTTCAGGTTCCTTTGATGGCCCAGGTAAATGGTCTTTTCTTTCTTGAAATCTCGCTATGTTGTCTTCTAAAGAAGGATTCATGATTGCATCAACTCCCTCATTGCCCCAACAAAGCCCTAAAGACTCCAAATAGTCTTTATTATTCAAATCCATGTGTCTAACTTCTTGAACACTTGGAACTCGCTCTAAGTGCTTGATTTTTAGCTTGCCTCGAAGGTTCATATTTCCCAGATGTGCTATGCTTTCATTTGGAAATTTCAGGTGTTTTTGTTCTGACATTTCTTTGCCTGCCAATTTCATGAACTCAAACCGACTGGAACTTATCATTTCTGGAGAATATTTCTCTATTATAAATATAGGCAGGGTCTGAAGGTGAATTAACGCTTTGATTCCTTCCGGCATCCGCGAGAGTGCTTCACAACCGCTAATGTCAAGATGCCTCAAGCCGGCAATCTTGCCTAAAGAAGGCAAATATTTGAGATTGTAGCACCCAAATAAATTCAGTGTTTGCAAAGAGAAGAGGAAAGAAATTCCTGAAGGTAATTCATCGAAATGATTGTTAGATAGATCAAGATATTTCAGAAGTGGCATATAACCTATTGATTGAGGCAGCCTTAATTGGCATCCACTCAAATTAAGTGTCCTCAAGTAATAGAAAATCTTAAAGAAGTCAGAACACTCTTCTAGCGCTCCACCTTCTGAAAATACTAGGAGGGTGCGCAAGTGTTTCACTTGATGGAGCATAGATTGAAAGGAGGACGATCTATGATCAGACACAAATGATGCATGATAAACTTGTTCACAAATGTTCCCTGCAAGTTCTTTTTCGACAACCAAATATTCTTTGTCCATAATAGTTCGTGCAAGATTGTGGAAATTTTCATTTATCTTGTATTGTCTTACGGGTCCACCTTTGTAGTCCTTGAAATCTTCAAACAATGACATCCAGAGCAAATCTTCAAAATACTCATCGCCAATGTCCTCCAGCTGCTTGCTTCCACCATCTGGAAGAATTAGGCGTTGTGCCATCCACATTTGGATTAGTTTCTTCCTCTCGATTTCAAAGTTCCTCGGAAATAAAGCACAGAACACAAAACAGTGTTTGAGATGCAGTGGCAAGTGCATGTAACTTACAAGAAGGGCTGGTAAAATTTTATTTTTGTAAACCTCTAAATCCCAAAGATTACTATTTAGCACGTATAACCATTCCCTTTCCTCTCTCTTAAAGCGCATGAGACCACCAAGAATTTTTGTAGCCAAAGGCACACCTTCACATTTCCGCATTAGTTCTCTTCCAATTGTTTGAAGGTTTGGATACTTCTCTTCTTCAGCTCGGGTAAAACAAGCACGCTTTCTGAATATACTCCAGCACTCATCCTGAGACAACCCTTTCAAGCAATATGCTGTATTTGAATTGCCTAAAACCATAGCAACTTTTTTACTAGGGGTGGTGATCAGCACCCTGCTTCCATCAACCCCACACTCAAAAAGTGGCCTCAATTCATCCCAATCATCTTGATCTTCATTCCAAACATCATCAAGCACAATAAGATATTTTCTTTGGTTTAATAATTTCCACATTTCAGACTGCAAACTATCCAAGTCTGTTAAATGGCATTTATTTCCAGTTGATGATTCAATTACCTTCTTGATTATTCTTTTGGATTCAAGATTACGTGATAGGAAAACCCAAATTCTTAAATTGAACTGTTCCTTTACCTCATCATCATTATAGATGAACTGAGCAAGAGTGGTCTTTCCAATGCCTGGGGTGCCAACTATTGATATCACAGAAGAAGTTCCTCCACCGACTATTCCAGTTGACTGTAATAACATATCCATTATCTTCCTTTTGTCTCCCTCCCTTCCACAAACCTCTGATCCGACAACAAAAGAGCTGGTTTCTCTCTTTTGGAATGGCTTATTCCCAATATTTCTTTCTGCCAAGTGTAAGTTGAGTCCCTTTGTCGCAGCCTCTTGTAAATCATCAAGAATTTCCCTTGATTTAGTGAAATTCGCAGTATGTGCTTTTCTTCCACACATATGCTTACATGTAAGTTCTTCCAGCCAGTCCTCAGCTTTGCAGGCTGCATCTTTGAGCTGAGAAAGCCATATTCTAACAGATTTTTCAGTAATTTGCTGCTCTTCTGCATCTTGAATAAGAGATTGGGCCATTGGCAGTACTCTCTTGAGCTTCTTGATGTTGTCGTCAAGTTCCCAGAGATCAGCAAACTTCTGAAGGACAGGGTCAGCTAACTTGTCATATATAACCTGCAAAAGTGGAGCCAAAACTATTTCTGCCATCTTCGAGCTCAGTGTTTTAGATTGTGAAATCTGATAATCCGGCAGATGCAAGTTTTTCCAGCTAAGGCAAGGCCACGATCAGTGAAGCAGGGTCAAGTAAACTGAGCCAAAAGGTCAAGCTTGGAGTTTCCGTCTATCATTTGAAAGATGGCAACTTTTAAATGGAAGAGCATGACAAATGACAATGAAATATTGACCCTCATTCAACTTTACAACTCATCATTTTTCTTTTGCGTCAAGCTCCCGAGTCCAAACAACGAAACCACTACCATACACGTACTGCCACTTACCGCTACAGCGCTACTCCAACCTGATCCTCCCCCAGCGGCATCAGGCAGCAACACCACCAAAGCGTTTCTGTTTATCAAGTTTAACATCAAAGTCTGCTTCTCTCTCTCTCTCTCTCTCTCTCTCTCTCTCTCTCTCTGTTTTTTGTTCTCCATCTTCCGCAGCTCTTGCACCAACACCAGTACATTCGGAAATTCTACACCAACAGGTCTAACTTTCATCCCCGCCACTTCACCTCTTGATTAAATGATTACCAGCGTCAATGCGCAGATATTGTTAGTATTTGTTATAATTTTCTAGAGGAGTGTAGATCTGATCTTGATCTTGATCTTAATTAAGCTGAATCGTTAGAATTTGAATAATTGTATTAAGTAACACCGTTCAAATCATGCATTTGGTTGGCATGGAGTGAATGAGTAATTACACCCGTTTAGTGTTCTGGTTAATGGGCTAATTGCCTAGTTCAGTAAAAAGAGGGAAAATGACTTATGTTGTATTTTTTTCTCTCACTTTGGTGGATTTGAAATGTAAAAACTGGGTTCGTGTTATTTATTTTGTTATTATTTTCTTTTGGGAACTTGAGATGTTTCCGTAATCACGCTGGTTCAATCAAAAGGGTGATTTTATTTATTTATTTTTTATTATTTTTTCCCCTCTGTCCAAGCCATATTTTGGGGGCACAGAATTGGGTAGAGTGAACTATATTCTGCTTGTTTGCTTTTATCATGAATAATCAGAGGTGGCTGTATCATTCCTTGAAATAAAAGCTGGATTTAATTCAGTGCAATTCTGTTGATCAAAAAGTCGTTTTGCCATGTTTAGCAACCTAACATGCACTTCAGTTTGTCTAAAACTTGTAGCCATAATTAAGCACGTAGAACTTGTTGCAGACTCCATATATTCTCTTGAATCCGCAAGGCCGGCGGCAATCCCTCAGAAGCAATTAATCAAAATCGTAAGGAAAAAAGATGGAATTGGAGAGCATTGGGGGTCTGGCGATGCACCTAATATTGTCAAAACTAGGTCCAGCTGATGCTGCATCGGTGAGCTGCGTTGGAAGGAGATTTCACAGGTGGGCCTCCAATGACTCCCTTTGGGCCAAGTACTGCTCCAGCGATCTTGAACTCACTTCGCCTCTTGATCCTTATGGGAACCCCGTCCTTTCTTTCAAGGCAGCTTATCGAGCATGGCGGGAAGCATTTGCTATCTATCCATGGTCACTGGTACTACGAGCTCAACAATGCTGGAGCAAACTCAGAAGCTGGTTGGCACTGAACTTTCCAGAGGTTTTGCCGACTCTCCGCGAGGGTGCATCTGAAGTTGAGATCAATGAGCTTGAGAATTCTTTGAAAGTAAAATTGCCTCTTCCTACTAGGCTTCTGTACCGTTTTTGTGACAGTCAAAGATCGGAAGAGCACACGTCTGAACTACCAAACGAAGAGTTCAATGGAAGTTCTCCTTCAACTTTGTTGGGCATCATGGGAGGCTATTCTTCATATAACCACCTAGTTAATGTGTTCCTGTTGCCCTTAAGTCAGGTGATTCTTGATACCAAGGGTATTATGATGCATCAGCTAGGATTCAGCACAGCTGAGTATATTGTTGTTGCAGCTTCTGCTACTTACAGTGAAAAAATTTTCTTCCTGAACTGTGGGACTGGTCAACTTTTTGTTGGTACAACGAATCTTGCCATAAATGGAGAAATGCTTCCTTGCGTTCCAAATACATTGCTAAGTTCAGTGCATGAATCAAAAGGTAGTCAACAGCAGTCTGCAATGCTATTATGGCTAGAAGAACATGGCCGTCGCTTGCATGATGGCTCTATTAAGGTTCGGCAAGAAGGAAAGATCAGAAGCATCAATCTGTTTCCAGAGCAACCCCCCTTATGTTCCTCTGCTATAACAAATGGCATCAAGGTCCGTGCTTCTGCAGATTCATCCCCGAGCTCAGCAACCTTCAAGATGAATCAGAGTATTTGTTTTCTTATTCAATCCGCATGTCTCTTTCCCCTGGTGGATGTGTCATCAAAGGAAGGATGTTTAGTTCTTGCCAGTTATATTGGAGACACTGGACTATACGTGCTAATGATGCCGTTATATCAAATGTAAATGGAGAAGCCGTGATAGGGAAGTTTCCATTACTACGTCAAGGTGAGGATGAATTTGTTTATGAGAGTCGCTCAAAACTGCCGTCCTCTCAAGGTTCTATTGAAGGATCATTTACTTTTGTCCCTGGAAGTTTGGCAGATCCAAAAGGGAGTCCATTTGAGGTTGAAGTAGCACAGTTTCCACTGCAGTTGCCGGACTATATTTTCTGATACTGTTGTGCAATGTCAATTATGGGAATGACCTCCCTCCTATTTATTTTATTTTGTTTTATTTTTATTTGAAGCTTTTGTTATGAAATCTCCCAATATATGAGTGATTTTGTATTTCATTTTCCGATCAATGGAAGAATGTATTTGTACACTAATCAATGGAAAATAGTTTGCCGCATGGTTTTAATTGAAAATAAAATACAATAAAACTTGTTGCAGATCCATAGTCTTTGGCCGATAAGGTTATTTCTAAGTTCTTTGCTGATAAGGTTATTTCTAAGTTCTTGAATTATAAACTTGATGAAGCTTTTTAAGAGATCCTAAGCTTTTATGAGTTGGTCAATGGGAGCGCTGTTGTGTGTATAGTCATAAAGTTCCTTCTGTTGTTCTCTTCCTGTGATATCCATTTTCTGTTTCATTTCAGTGGGCAACAGATGGATATTGAATATGCTTTCTGGCAAATGCTTCTCCTGTGCACATCTCTGAAAGTAGTGTAAGTTTCCAGGCTCTGTGAGTAGATGTTGGTCATCAATTAATGTTGGAACTGCTATGTGTTAACTCATAAAATTTAATTGTGTCAGCTTCTGTACGCATCTAATTGTTATTGTATGTGATCGTGATATTATGACATTAATCTAGTGTTACTTGGCATTTCTGAACCTATGATATGAACCCATCCAATTGTTTGAATTCATGGCTTCTTGTGCTTGTGATCTGTTTAATATTTTATGCTTTGGAAACATTTTGGGATCGAAATACACCTAAGAGGGAGCTTGTGAAATATCTGTAGGAGTGACACAGATGTTATGGGCTATATTACAGTCATACCGATACTGTATGAATCTGCCATATGCTTATGATCTTTTAATACTTTATGCTATGAAGACATTTTGGGATTACACACAAAGAATAGGCAGCTTGTGAAATATCTTGAAAGTGAAAAAGGTTCGAAGGAGCGGGAAATTTTGATTAGAAATGTCAGGCATTATCTATAAAATGTGTCATCAGTCATGCTTAGCTTGATACATCTGAAATTGTTAGGCTAGTGCAATGATATCTAGTAGAGAGAGATAACGTGCATGAAGTAAATTTTTTCCATTGCACACCTCATCTTCCTCCCCTCATTTGAAGTCATCTAACAAACAAGTTATTGAAATTTGAAAATTAATGATTGACATCATGCCACCATTTAAAGTTTTCTGAAACCTGTTTATGCTCAAGTTTCCCATTTTCTGTGGAAGGTTCTACTTCACGTTGTTATCCTCTGAAAAAAAAATCTCCGTTTGCATAGAGAGAAGTTCTAGCATAATTTATTGCTTCTTTCTGAGCAGATTACTGATTTCATAATTTTCCCGTTGCTTAATTGTTTTCTTTGAACTGACAGCTTTTCTTCTCCTGCTCTATATTGTGATTTGTTAAACAGCAAAATCCAGGAACAAGTTATTTGCTGTCTATGGTAGACATATTCTTCAGCAATTTGAGACTTTTTTAAGTGCTATATATTTATGTATTTAAGCTGATATGTATTGAAGAAGTTGCTCTGTGATTTATCCCATTGGCTCTAGCTACTTTTATATTGTTCTAATGATAGAGTATATTAACTACGAAGTTCGATGACAAGAATTTTGCTGCTGGCGATGTATCTAATTCTGCAATGCAGATGAAGAAATGAGGTTCTGGGTCAAGTTTATCAGTCATAGTATTGGGGATCTGATCAAACACTGGGTCATATAGGAAACCTGTTGCATGCAGTGCAGTAGCTTTTCCCAGTGACTTACCCAACTGTGCTTCTAAGTGACTCAGTGCTTTACACGTGTACCCTAACTCAGGAATGAGTGAATCTCATGTTTTCTTTCCAAATTTTAGTTGATAGGCTAGCTGGTGCTGTTGCCATTAGCCACTACTAGTGTGGTATAGCATGACTATATGTGTAGATGACTCCATCCTCTGCATATTGATGCTTTTGCTGATAATGATGAAACCTCTTAGCATTTGAAATGCCAGAGTGGGGGCTTAGCATTTGCTACTGCAAATCCTCGTCCAACAACCTTTCCACCTTTGGTGCTCGCACATTCGAAAAGAAATTTCAGGAAACACGCCTACAATGTAACAAAAGATGTGAGTTTGATAAACAAGATGAAGATAAAACAGATTCAAAATGGCATTCTTAGTTACAAACTCCTAAGCTTTAATAAATTTAGGCCACTGGACAAATAGGAAAATGTCATATGCACGGAGCAGTACTCTCAAACATATCTAATTATACGAAAAAAGTAAAAATTGAATGCTTTGAGAAAACTAATGATCCTAGGTTATGCAAAGCTTCATGAAATCCAAGCTTGCAATTGCAAAGTACTAATACAGGATTGTGATCCATTTAATGGAATGTGAAAGTGCTTCAAACCACTAACAAGATTTTATCCTTTTCATTTTACGTTCAGCTGTGTCCAGAAATAGATATCAAAGACGAACCAAATTTACAAACTCTTGATGTGATCACTTCCACCTTGGTAGTAGTAAGAAGGAGATGAATTCCAATATTTTTGCAAATTAATTGCTCATTTTCAGTTGAGAAATTTAGAGTTCTTAAATCTTCCGTTCACTGACCTTATGTCCATATATGCTACCGATCAATTAAACAGGATTAACAACACGAAGCTGATTCGTCATAGGGGAAAAATTTTCGATAGTTACTTAAGATGAGGTAATTAAGAATAGAAAGAACCACCAAAAAAAAAAAAGGCAAATAATAAATCAATTTTGAAGAATAATAAGCTCGACTAGTTCTTGGTTGGCAGCACGAAAACCATAGCCTTCATGAAGCCACTACGGCCGCTTCCTCTTCCTGGGCACACCAATTTTTTGCTGTACAAACTGCTAATCCTACCTCCCTAAACTACGAGTTATTAAAAATGACTAGTTATTTCACATGTTCGTTGCATGAGATGATAATACCAGATAATATAAGCAATTCAAAAGAATTAAATATGATTGTATAAAAAAAATTTAAGCTATAATATTTGATCGTTTATATATGTAAAGAAAAACAATATATGTGCTACTCATAATACGATATATTTTATTAATAAAGATAAAAAATGGTTCACAAAAAAAAATAATAATAAGGAAAACATTGAAGAAAATTTACGAATATTGAAACTAATCTGGAAAACAATCCGACGGTGATACAGTTCACTGATTCACAATAAACTTTTTTCAATAATAATTCATTAAAATTTTAAACTTTTTGAAAGATCGGAAAGCCCATAAACTAAGGTCATATTATATATAACACTTCTTTTAAGTAGTTTAATATAGATGTACATCCTTAATTACTTTCACTAAATAACTAACGTGAGATTTTCTTTCTATATGGAAAGTCATATTTTCACTAACCCTTAAACTATGATATTTGATCATTTATTTGTGTGTAAAGAAAAACAATATATATGCGACCCGTAACAGTAATACGATAACTAATGGTCTACAAAGACAAAAAAACTAAAGAAAATATTGAAGAAAATTTGCGAATACTGAACCAATTCGGAAAACTATCTAACGGTGTGAGATAAAGACAAATACAATTCATCAGTTTACAATAAACTTTTTCTTAATAATGATCCATTAAAATTTTAAATTTTTTAGAAGCTCAATGCCCATAACTTAAGACTCTATTATGGATAACCCTTCTCCAAGTAACTTAATACATATAAGTGTCACGAACGGAATTCTTATACAATAGCTGAAGCCTTTAACGCTTAAAAATAGATACAAATACAGTTCAAAATATCGAGGCGCTTTCGCTATGCACTCTGATGATTAAATGTTCCGTGGGTTATCCACAACGAAACCTCGGCCGCACACACCGAAGTCTCGATCATATACATGTATTTTCTCCATCTTTGGGACGATCCGGCCACAGAGCTGTTAAATCCAATACCTACAAAATTATGGAAGATTGGGAGGTGAGTACAAAAGTACCTAGTGAATAACAATATGTGTTGGCCCACGCAAAACAATACAGAAGAGGGGTCGCTTTATGCACAAAAAAGGTCATTCACAAAGACATAGAGATTCGATGATACAGAGCCCGGACACATCACTAGTTTAGCTTCTACCCGTAAGCCATACAATTCAATAACATATCAGAATGGCCGAGACCACATACCAAGGCCATAAAACAATTCAGATAGTAGAGCAAACGGGTATATGTCGTCACTAGCGATGGCCAAGAGTAAAAAACAATCATTATCCAAAGTAATGGAGCACCGTCAATCATCAAAGGCTAAATACAACTAAAGAAAGACACAAATTCCAAAAGAGAGGAATAGCCGAAAGAGAGAGCCAATAGATAAAAAAGGATAGAGCTAACACATGCGTCACTCACCTCAAATATTTCTTGAATAATCCACATGAAAAAAGTATCTTTAAAGCCTTGATATTCCTGAATTAAAACTATTCTTGAGTTAGGATCTATCTATATAAGGTTAAGAGCCTTTTCAAGTGAGAAGTAGGTGTTTTAGTGGGTTTCTATAGGTGTTTCTCCACCATCCCCAATATTGGAAGAATTTTGGGGGTTTAGGAGAAAAAGTGGATGACTTGGGGGATTTGGAAACCTTGGGGACCCCTTGGTCCTTTTTATAATAGTTGAGATTTAATTGTTTTTAATAAATTTTGAGTTTCGCCAATCACATCTCGACATGTGGCGCAACAAATACCGTACACTTGACAGAAAATTGTCTGGGAAATCCTTGTACTTTGTCTCATCCTTCAATTAAGCCACCGAACTTCGATTTATATCAATTAAGTCACTACACTTTAGTTTATGTCAATTAGGAACCAAATTCTTTCTTTAACGTCAATTGAATACCAATCTTTTAATTTTCAAGAAATCTTACAATGATATTCAAGTAATTATTTCAAAATAACAATTTTGTTGCTTACATTAATTTGTAGAAATTTTCAGGATGTTACATATACATTCTCAATTCTTTTCATTAAATAACCAATGTAGGATTGTCTTTCTATACTCAAAGTCACATTTTCAATAGTTCTTCAAAAATGAATAAAATTTCAACCTTTTTTTTAAACAATAAATATCAAAAAATTATAAAATCGAATGTTTTTTTCCACATTATTTTAGGTAAAACTTAATTTATTTTAATTATTTAATTAAAATCGGTCCGATGACCTTAAACTGTTAGCTTTTTTGATTTAATGACCAGTCTGATTTTGTAAACATTTGTGAATATTAGAATCAATAAATCCAAAAAATAATTTGAAGGTGTGAGATAAAGAAAGATACGGTTCATCGGTTCACTTTAAACTTTTTTCAATAATGATCAATTAAAATTTTAAACTTTTTGAAATTTGCAGATCCATAAACTAAGGCCCTATTATGCATAACTCTTCTCCAAGTAGCTTAATATATGCACAATGGTGGAGCCAGAAGCAAAATTTATTATGAGCTAGTAACAAATATTTAACTAGTAGAGTGCGACTTATTTTATTTTATTTATTTTATCTTTTCCTTCATAAAACAAAATATTATAAAAACAAAAGACTAATACTACTTTCTTACCTACAATGTACTATTATTAATTTCGCTATATATATTTATCTTTATGTACACATATAACTTCATACAATAATTTTAAACAATAAATCATGTTAATAGCATTAATAACTTTGTAATGTTTTGATGGTTTGAATTTCTAACACAAAACTAAATTTTAATTTATCTATTTAACTATTTAAACTCATATTTTGTTTCAAATTATCATTACAAAACCAATTAAAGAAAAAATATTAAAAATAATTGAAATTAAAAAAAAAAAGAGTAAACTTCATTGGGGGCTAGTGTCCCCAAAGGCCTCCAAATGGCTCCGCCGCTGTATATGCATACATTTTCAGTTTTTTCACTAAATAATTAATGTGAGATTTAAGCTCAAAATCACATTTTCAATAGCCTTTAAACTATAACATTTGATCGTTTATGTTTGTATAAAGAAAAGCAATATAGGTGCCACTGATAATACGATATCTTTCAAAGATAAAAAAAAATTGTCTTAAAAAAACGAAAAACTAAGGAAAACATTGAAGAAACTTTGCAAATACTTGAACCAATCCAGAAAACAATCTGATAATGTAAGATAAAGACGGATACGGTTCACCAGTTTACAATAAACTTTTTTTTCTATAGCGATCATTAAAATTTTATACTTTTTGGAAGTTTAAGACCTATGAGTTAAAGCTATATTATGCATAACCTTTCTCCAACTAGCTTAATATGGACATACATACATCTTCAATTCTTTTCATTAAATAACTGATATGGGATTTTCTTTCTATGCCTAAAGTCATATTTTCAATGGCTCTTAAAAAGAAATAATTCAACCTCTTTTTAAACAATAAAGATCAAAAAATTATAAAATTGAATGTTGTTTTTCCACATTACTTTAGGCAAAAATTAATTTATTTCAATTATATAATTAAAATCAGTCCAATAAACTTGAACCTTTAGCTTTTCAGGTTTGATGACCGGTCCGGTTCTCTGAACATTTGCGAATTCTAGAGTCAATCTATAAAACAATTTGACGGTGTGATATAAAGACAAATACGATTCACCGGTTCACAATAAACTTTTTTATTAATTATCTATTAAAATTTTGAACTTTTTGAGAGCTCAAAGCCCATAAGCTAAGGCCCTATTATGCATAACTCTTCTCCAAGTAGCTCTTTTCACTATCCCAAAGTCATATTTTCAATCGTTCTTAGACTATAATAATTGATCGTTTATATGTGTAAAGAAAAACAATATAGGTACTACCCATAATACGATATCATTCATTAATGAACATAAAAAATTGTCTTAAAAAAAAACTAAGAAAAACATTGAAAAAAATTTGCTAAAATTGAAACCAATCCCACAGTTAGATAAAGGCTTAAAATAAACTTTTTTTTTTGTAATAATGATCCATTAAAATTTTAAACTTTTTGGAAGTTTAAAGCCCATGAACAAAGACCCTATTATTCATAACACATCTCCAAGTCGCTTTTCACTAAATAACTAAGGTGGGAATCCCTTTCAATGAGCAAAATCATATTTTAAATGGCTCTTAAAAAATGAATAAAATTTCAGCCTCTTTTTAAATGGTAAAGATAAAAAATTATAAAATTAAATGTTCTTTTTTTCACGTTATTTTTTGTAAAATTAACTTATTTCAATCATTTGATTAAAATCGGTCTGCTAACCTTGAATAGTTAGCTTTTCCAATTCGATAACCGGTCTGATTTTTTGAACATTTGTGAATACTGAAATCAATCCAGAAAATAATCTGATGGTGTGAAATAAAGACGGATATGATTCGCTGGGTCATAATAAACTTTTTTTTTATGAATGATCTATTAAAATTTTAAGAATTTTTCAAACCTATGGCCATGTACTAAGGCCCTATTATGCATAACATTTTTCTAAATAGTTTAATATAGATATACATCCTCAATTTTTTTCACTGAGTAATAAACGTTGGATGTCCTTTCTATGTAACATGAGATTTCCTTTCTATGCTCAAAGTCACTAAGTAATGAACGTAGGATTTCTTTTTTATGCTCTAAGTCATATTTTCAATAACTCTTAAAACATGAATAAAATTTGAACATTATTTTAGATAAAAATTAATTTTGTTTTCAATTATTTAATTAAAACCAATATGATACCCCTGAACTGTTAGCTTTTTTGATTCGATGACAGGTCTGATTTTTTAAACATTGGCGAATATTGGAACCAATCCGAAAGCAATCGGACAGTGTGTGATTAAATTGAATTCAAAAATTAAGAAAATGATCGGAAATAAAACTGTTCAAAATAAATAGTGGAAAGTTTAAAATGTAGAATAAGAGAGATTTGAAAAAATTCTTAGATAGAATGAGTTCTATTAGACAAAAGAACGAAAATGTGGACTAAAAAAGAGAGATATTTCTGGATAAAATGAAATATGATTTGGTTATTGGGATTAAAAATTAGAAGATATGATGATAATAATAAGCAAGATATAACATATTTATAAATAATTAAAAAAAGGGAAATGAAAGATAAAAAAATGGAATTTATAAATTCGGAATAAATTAAAAAGGTAAATAAAATTAAAAAGTAAAATGGAAATGAAGAGTCAAGATGAGGAGATAAAATCGATGGCCAAAATGATACATCCCGATTTAATAAGTGAAATGAGCGGGAAAATCTGAAATGAAAATTATCATGCTTTAATGTATATATAGATTTATAGTAAAATTTTTCGAGCATAATTTTGCTAATCCCTTTTAACGGGTTATATAACCTTGTTAGAGCAAAATTAATGTGGAGTAAAAATTTCAAAGTGAAAAAACCTAAAGTGATCTAATTTAAAAGAAAAAAAATCCCATTTGAAACGGAAGGGGAAAAAAATCAAAGCGGGAAAAACTAATTGCAACGGTGAAATCTCTAAAAAGGGGGCTCAATTGTCCCCCTCTTTACCCCGTTTCCACCCCAGAAGTGCCAAAAATTAACTTCTTCAACAGATATATTGTTTGGCTCAATGGGAAAAAAACACAAATAAAGAATTATTCCCTTTTATATTATTTACATGTATGTAAATGAAGAGGCAATTTCCTTTTACATTAATCATGCTCTTAGCCTCTTATAGGGTTAGAACAAATGAGAGAGAAGGAGAATCTTAGCATGGGCGCACCCTTAATTCCCAAATCTCTAAAATCTCGTCTCTGTGAGAAATTACCGCCCAAGCCCTCCACCGCTGCCACTCCCGTTCCTCTGGCCATGCTTTTGATGGAGATAACAAGATCATGAGTACCTTACACTACTAGAAAGCAAAAAGTAATAATAAAAATTGCAGTAGACGTTGTACCATTTTGTTGCAAATTGGCTATGGTGAATGGAGTTCCTTGTTTCCCGTAGGCTAATCCCCATTTCAATATCGATTTTTGCATCAAATTTTCCCAGAAAAATTCCGGAATCACTAGCATTTGCACCGCCTAAAAAAAAGGCTTTATTTCCTTCCTAAATAGGCAAAGCACCATAAAATTACACAGTGTGAAAGCAGGTGGTGGTGCACATGGCGATGGCTGCCGCCAAGTAGTTGTGAATTTTGATTGAAGAGAAATCAACAGTTAGCTGAATATGGTGATTCTTGGGCTCCTATTATCTGATTTGAGTGATTTTTCCAATCAAGGGGGAGAGAGAAGACTTTTCGGGGAGAAAGAGATTTCCTCTCTCTCATTAACCCCTCTTTAACGGGGTTAAGATACTCTATTAAAGGGGTCGACAAAATCTTACTCAAAATTTTCATGTAGATGCTTGTTTGATAGTACTTATTCTTTTCCATTATAATTATATATACATACTACTAATTTAACAACTATATGCAACTTCCACAATACATTTTCACTACTTATTTCAACTCATTATAATTTCCCATTATAATTTGATTTTCTTAATGAGAATCAAACAAGAACACAATGTTGTTATGATAATAGAGGGATTATACAGTGTGCCATCAATTAAATGTGATTTAGAGAGGAGGTAACGATTTAGTGATGACATATTGTTTTGTACTTAAAATTTCCTAATATCTACCATCTTCAAACGAAGACTGGGGACCTGGGGTTAATCGTTTATTGGGCAACTGATTCTTATATATATATATATATATATATATATAGAGAGAGAGAGAGAGAGATATAGAGAGATGGGAAATGTAGGGAGGAACATGTGTGGCTAAACTTGATATCTCTGACATGAAATGTGAGTATCTTAACTACTAAAATATAATTCGAACCATGACTGAACCTTTATTCTAATCAAAATTAGATTGCCTTCCTTTTTTCTTTTTTGGTCTTAAAAAATGGTCATTGAAATATCATATTACATTGTTCTTTGGAGCTTTTTTTAAATTCAATTTTGTAAACTCTCAATCATAATTGTATACTCTCTCTGTCCCTTGAAAATAGTTCACTATTTCTTTTTTATCTGTCATAAATTATAATCCATTTTCTTTAGTTAATCCATTAGTTTTCTTATATAATGTGCATTGTTATCATCAAATAAGAACTATTAAAGTCTAAAAATAATTAAATGAAGGGGTATATTGAGAAAAGTATTCTTAAATTCTATTTTTTCAAGAATATTAATTACACTTTCTTAATTTATGTGAAAATCAAAAGGAGACTATTTTCATGGGACCCGGGGGTATATATTTTACTTTTAGCCCATAATATGTGACTTTTCAATTTAATTTCAACGAGACATTTTCTAAAAAAGATCACTTTCCAATATATCTATCTATCCATCTAAAGAACAAGCTGTCAATTGTCAATAGTTAAAAGTAATGTTCCCACAGTGTGTTAAATTGACTACCTTCTACAGAGGAGAAATATGCAACACAATGTCTCTTTGCATTAACTATAGTCATCTCTTTAGTACCTACTCCTCCGTCTCATAAAAATGGTTATAATTTCCATTTTTGTTTGTCCCATTATTGTCTACTTTTATTAATTAATTTTTTAACTTCATTATATATCACTATTTAATGTGCATTGATATTAACAAATAAAAACTAATAAAGTTGAATAACAACTAAATAAAGGGGTATATTAAGAAAAATATTCATAAATTCCGTTTTTCAAAGAACGTTATTTGACTTTCTTAAACTATGTGAAAAATAATATGAGACTATTTTTATGGGATGGAGGGAGTATATCATGAGCTGAATTTGTTATAAAGACCACCATATATATGAAGACCACTTGAATAAATTCACATGTGGATTCTTATTATAATTTTTTCTTTTTTATAATCATGTGATCTCCATAGCCGAACTAATCATTAAGAGGGGTTCAAGAAATCAATGCATGGGAATAAAATAAAGTCACAATATACATCCACATGATGGAAAATATACATTTATAAATTCTGTAATTAGTTTGAAATTCTTGCTAACTAAATCTAACATTCATTTTCAGTATATATATTATATTTATTTTTTGGTTTTATTTTTCATTAATTTATTTTTCATTTTAGTGTATCCATTCATTAGTTTAACTAACTTTAGTTCTTCAACAAAAACTATAAATCTCAAACTTAAGATAATGAAAAAGGAAGAATGATTTAGCATGTAGTTTCTCAATCCTCATTCCTTTCTATTTTTGTATAACATTTCCTTTTACGAGAGAAACATAGGGAATGATGAACTCGACAATCCTTGCAAACATAGCTTATGATGTAACAGCTAATAGTGCACATCCATCTCAACAGTAAAAAATAAAAATAAAAATAAAAAGGTGATAATATGAAAAAGCAACTTCACTGGTAAAACATTTGGAATGATTTTGATGTGCTTGAAGGACAATCAGCTCAACATAGATAGCTAACGATAATGCATGTCAAGGCGCTTCAAGAAATTTTGAAGAATAATGTTATCACTATGTTTGGTAACCATTTATAAATACCTCAAATTTATCAGTCAATTTAAATTTCAATTTTTAGACACATAGCAATATCATATTTAACCACATATTTAATTTGACTTAAACTCTTATATCATTTTAATTATTATTGTTAAATGGCACAATTAAATCTTGACACTTATATAAAAATTAAAATTAAAATTTATTTATAAATTCACCAATTTATAAATAGTTACCCGACAAAGCAATATATGTTACTTCGGTTGAGTGTTGATTACTGCTATCGATCAGCGTGATTGGTGGAGGGATTTGAAGAGCGTCAAAAAAAGAGGTGGCTGGTGGGACCCCAGTAAGACTAGAGTCCAAGCCTAGTCCAACTGCCACCAAAAGGCAAAACTTTTTCGACACATGTCCCCAATCAAACCTAGTTTTCCCCAAACCATTCCCAAGAGGAAAAGAAAGAAAACAACAAATCCTCGTACAACCAATCCCCATAATTTCGTTAAAAAAATTTTCATAGATAGATTCCTAATGCTGGCACTCATACGTGCACCCAGCTCATCCCGCACGCATGTTCATGCACCCATCTCTCCGCACTAGATCTCTTCTCTCTTTCTCCCTCATCCTATGCATACACGTACACGTGTGTGTGTATATATATCTATATATATATATATATATGAACCTTCCACCACTGGTTCACTCTCTCCGGCTCTCCCTCTTCAACTTTAGCCCCAAGAATCCAGCAGCTATGGATCCATGTCCTTTCGTTCGGATTCTCATAGGAAATCTTGCACTAAAGTTTCCTGATTTTCGATCGTTTCCTTGTTACTGTAAGTTCACGCTCAACGGGTTTCCTACCCAGGTTTCAGAAATCCAGTTGCTGGTTCAAGAGAGTGATGTTGCTGAGAGCAAAATCCATGCTTGTTTCACCTTGAGCAAACCAGAGACAGAGAAATTAGCGGATAGATCGAAAAGAAAAGACGGGAAACTGCCCTGTCTGAAGATTGATGTCTACAAGGGGAGGAGAGGTAATACATACAGTTGTGGAATTATAAAGAGAGAGAAACTTCTTGGGTCTGTTGGGGTGCCTCTGGATTTGAACGGTTTTCATGAAAATAATGGTATTAATCGGGGGACTAGTGTCATTCAGAATGGATGGGTTTCAATTGGTGGGACTGAAGCAAAACTGAATTTGAATGTTAGGGCTGAATCAGATCCAAGATTTGTGTTTCAGTTTGATGGAGAACCAGAGTGTAGTCCCCAAGTTTTTCAGGTTAACGGGTATGTTAAGCAGCCTGTCTTTACTTGCAAGTTCAGTTTCAGGAACTCTGGAGAGAGGAAGTTGAGATCAACTAGGTAAATTGTTTTGGTTTTTGGTCTTGAATTCTTGGAAGTTATCTGAACTTAGCTTTGATCAGATATCAAGATTAATTATGATTAGGATAATCTGCAATCATATGGTTCCTAATTCTTGAATTTTCATTGATCAACAGATATTCCTTATCATCAGAACCATGTAGCTCAACCAGTTGCTTGAGTTCAATCACACCTGATAAAAAACAGCCTGTAAAAGAGAGAAAGGGTTGGTCAATCACTGTCCACGACCTCTCTGGCTCACCGGTTGCTGCTGCATCAATGGTGACACCGTTTGTGCCGTCACCAGGCACTGACCGCGTGAGCCGATCAAATCCGGGAGCATGGCTCATTCTTCGGCAAGGCCACAACACTTGGAAACCGTGGGGCCGCCTTGAGGTGTGGCGGGAGGGTAATGGAGGTGAACACCTAGGCTACCGCCTTGAACTCATCTCTGATGGCGGCATAGACACTGTCCCCCTAGCTAATTCGAAAATTAGTACAAAAAATGGTGGGAAATTCAGTATTGACACAACCACTGGTTCAACCCCAATATCTAGTCCTAATAGCAGCTTTGATCTTAGTTCAGGGTCTGGTTCTGGATCAGATTTTGGATCCACAACAGGATCTGGATCTTGGGCGCATATGTTTTACAGAGGCTTCGTCATGTCAGCAACAGTTGAGGGTGATGGGAAGTGCAGCCAGCCAGCAGTGGAAGTCGGGATGCAGCACATTACATGCACGGAGGATGCTGCAGCTTTTGTGGCATTAGCTGCTGCCATGGATCTAAGCATGGATGCTTGTAGACTGTTCTCTCAGAAACTTAAAAAAGAATTGAGACAATTCAATCTTGAATAGCAGCATTTGGTTTTTGATTCTTGGATCTGTAGTTAAGCTAACAGCAACTTTGAGCTGGTTTTTGTTAAAGAGTGTAGAGTGTATCAGCGTTGTTTGCTTCTGTTTGCTGTGTAACTACTGTTTATTTTTTATGTAAATTGACTTCTGGTAATGGGAGCTCCATGTTTCCACTACTGGTGCGACGCGACAAGATAAATTGTTGGAATCGAGTACATTATCTCGAGGGTTGTCTAGTTCTTCCTACCAAACCAGCACTAAATTATTATAAAGATGAATCCAGTTTCAATCTCTAGGCGCTAGATTTTATATCAAGCAAAATAGTAAAGGGAGAACAAGGAAGCAAAATTCCAACAGAAAAAGAAGATATACAGATCAAAACCTTAAAGAAATACCAACAAAGTTGAAATCGTATTTCTAGATGGCGATTGATGCTTCACACAATAAACACTTTCAGCTTCCGGCAAAGTTGCAAAATGAAAAGAGAGGGAAAGCTTCAGATTTGACAAACTAATCTTAAAACTGTACCCTCATTCTGCTGCTGCTGCATCTTCAATGTTAGTTCCAGCAGTTTCTATCTCCGGAAGGGTTTCGAGATCTGTTCGAACATCTTTCTCTACCAAGGAGTTGGATGAATCAGTTGAATCAATAGGGTCATGATTGACTTCCTCGAAAGTCTTGTCTGAGAATTCATCGGTTCCACCATTGGTATCTGATTTCTCAGCCTCAATATCGTCAATATTTTCCGCTGAAGATTCAGTGTTATTTCCTGGTTTGACAGAAGACTCTGAATTATTAGACGAACCAGAGAACTTCCCTGAACTTGATTCAAGGTCTCTACTTTCTCCAGAGGTGGTTGAATTAGAATCACCATGATTATTATCCACACCTAAAGTGGAATTAATGGCCTCTTCTGATGTGGCCCGAACACTCACTTTTTGACTATTATTTAACTCTAATTTGCTCACAGTTCCATTCTCCATGGATGGATGACTGCCCTCCATTTTCACCTCTGATGAGATGTTACTTTCTATATGATTGGACTCTTCTGTTAATGTAGTATTTGCCAATGAGCTGTTCTCAGACTTTCCTGTCAGATTCTCCTTGGATTCATTTGGTGTTCCACTTGA
Source organism: Nyctanthes arbor-tristis (assembly GCA_963692815.1). Taxonomy (NCBI): domain Eukaryota; kingdom Viridiplantae; phylum Streptophyta; class Magnoliopsida; order Lamiales; family Oleaceae; genus Nyctanthes; species Nyctanthes arbor-tristis. Next base: position 49,427 of record CAVNYN010212843.1, read on the forward strand.
TTGATTGTCACGTTTAGCAATTTTGCCACCTTCCATCTCTAAATCTGTTCTCTTGTCACCTAAATTGATTTCCTCGCCATTGTTTTCTTCACTTTCCCGTTCTGAAAAATTAGTTTCGGGCAGCTCCTTAATGTGTTCTAAGCTTCCATTTTCATTTTCAGGATCAACAATTTGATTCTCATGCGCCACAGCACTAGATGCATCATCCGCCTTGTATTGCTCCTCGCGAGCTTCATGCGCACTCCGTTCATCTCCATCATGATCATTGTCCTCCAAGGAACCTTCTTTCTCCAATTCACCATCACTCTCTTCAGAATCTTTTTCTTCCATATCATTCTCACCACCCCCATCTCTGTCCTTGTCTTCATCTACAAATTCCTCTTCTCCATGGCTTCTGTATCTGCATCTGATTTCTCGTGTTCATGCTCATTTATCTCTTCATCTCCACCTCGCATCTCTTCGTCATCTTTCTGTTCAGCTTTCTTGATTTCTCGCTTATCTTCTTCAAGTTCTTCTTCTTCAGTGGCTTCCTGTTCTGCTGCTTCATCATGTTTCTCATTCTTAGCAACTGTTTCTTCCACTCGGGGACGGAGGTCTTTCCTTCCAAGTGTTAAAATTTCATTTCTAGTTCCTGTCCTGAGTGAGTTTGTCGCATCATTTTCATCAAATTCTTTCTTCTTATCATGGGAATGCTTGACTTGGTATATCAACCAAAAGCAAACAGCAAG
>CAVNYN010212844.1:0-54430 GCA_963692815.1 Nyctanthes arbor-tristis
GTTCCACAAAATGAAAGGTGAATCAAAATATTTTGATTCACCTTTCATTTTGTGGAACTCTTTTTTTGAGAATATCATGATTGTCACAAAGCCTTTGGATGCACAAGAGGGTTCTATCACTAGTTAAACTACTACTCATAGTGCGCACATGATTCAAAGATTTAAAATGACCATGATCACGTAGCATGATCATAATACCACAAAGATTACTACATAGCCAAAATGACCAAGATCACATAGCATGGTCATATTACGACAAAGTAAAGCAAAACAAGTAGAGTATTAACTAGTGATTCAAATATAATAAACCAATTTCTTTGCATAACGACATTGCACCAAACTCTATGTTTGTCTTATGGAAACATTATGAGCAAAAGAAATGGAGTCAAAGTATCAGTTACTCACCTTTTGATTTCCCAAAGATTCCTTGAATAACTCTAATATAGAAAAATGCTACTAAAACTTCGCTATTCCCCAATCGGAGCTATTTTTAAAGTTAGAATCTTTTTATATATGCTAAGGAACCTTTTTCAATGAACAAATAGGTATTTTAGTGGGTTTTTATTGGTGCTCTTCCACCATAGCCAATTTTGGGCGAATTTGGGGGGTTTTGAGCTAGAGAGAGGATGATTTGGGGATTGGGAGAACTTTCAGGACTCCTTTGATCTATTTATAATAGTTAGGATTTAGTTGTTTTTAATAAATCTTTGAGTTCCACCAATTGTAGCGTCACATGTGGCGCGATCCGTGCCATATATTTTAAGAGCTTTGTGGCGAAACGAGGTTCATTCGTTTATTATTCGAGAAGTCCTTATACTTTCTGTTATCTTATAATTCAGTCACCTTACTTTGATTTGTGTTGATCAGGGACCACAATAATAAATCTTTGAGTTCCGCTAATTATAGGGTGACACGTGGCCTGATCTGGCGCTGTATATTTTTGAAGCTGTCTGGCGAAACGAGGTTCATTTGTTTATTGTTCGAGAAGTCCTTATACTTTATGTTGTCTTGTAATTTAATCACCTTACTTTGATTTATGTTGGTCAAGGACCACAATTTTTCTCTGGCATCAATTAGGTAACAATTTTGAAATTTTTTAATACAATTTAGGCAATTATTCCATTATCATCAAAAATAATGACCACGTAGCATAATGAAAGGTTAAATCCTTGTGCGATGTTATATTATTTTTAAAGTAAGAAGCATTGAACCAAAGAAGCATGTTTCACATAAGAAAATTAGGCATGGGGAATGAGTACGGATAATATTCTATAGTGAAAACAACGTGACAAGGCTCTCCGCATGCTACACATTCCAACATAGACAATTCATGGTATATGGCAGCCTTGTTTGACAGAGCTCGCCAGTTGTACCAGAGTTTGAGAGTTTACCAGAGACATTTCTTCTTTTTGTTCAAGTCACGTTACCGCCCATATAAGTCTTCTTCGCTAGGAATCTCCACTGCTTGGGAGTTTTGCTTTAGGTTTCCAAGCTCTAGCTTCAATATTGCTGTATGATTCTCTCCTTCATCCCTATGCTGATTCGATGTTTTGTGCTCTGTACTCTTCTATTGTTTGCTCCCCTGATCAGTGTCTGGTTTCTTGTTGGTTTTCCGTGCCAGTCTTTTCCATTTTCCCTTTCCTCCATAGCGATTTGTTAGCTGTCCCAACTCCGTCTATAGTGTATTATCTTCAAGCCTTGAGTTTTCCAGCAGCATAGAATCTACAGTAATACATTCATCTTAGTTCCTTATTCCTTCTTGTTCTCCCCAACAACATCTATCTTCTTTGTTCTCAACTAACTCAGAGGGATCATGCTTCTTAGTCAAGAATGGGTTAGCAAGTAGAGCTAACTCTTTGCCTTGACTCTGCCCAACTTCTGGATCTTTTGTTGTTGGTGACCTTTGTCTTTGAAATCCTCCGTTCCTTCCTGAGTAGTTTCTCCATTGTCCACCGACAGGAATAGCACAGATCCACTCTCCATACTTATGCTCTTTTGTTGATTTCATCGTATATATGGTAGCCTCACTAATTAGCCTGTATCCTGTGATTCCACATTGGTAACAAAATTCTGAGAATCTTTCATATCAGAAAACAACATTCTCTCTTCTTTGCTATCCCTGACCATGATTCCAATACCCTATTTGAGAGGCTTTATGACATCAATGGTTACCCTCACCCTCATTGAAGCACCGTCAACATCTATTAGCTCTACCTTCCCAATCGTTGAGCCCTATAGTTTTGCACATTCAATATTTTTTAGTGCTTTCGGGACATTTAGAATTTGTACCAATAACGATACAAGATGAAATTTGATTACCTCTAAATCTTCGATTCCATCTGGATAAGCTAATGCCAATAATTGTTCGGTGAAGCTCCAAGGTTACCCATTAAAAACCCTCCTGTAATCATCCTTTTTATCAAAGACAAAAACTAATATGTTTGCCCTCTCTGTGCTCTTGACCTTTATTTTGCCCTCTACTCTCCAAATTTTCCTCATCGTACTTTCAATTCCCTCTCTATTCCCATGCTTATGCCCCCATAATTTCCCAATTAGACATCGATACATTTGTTCCTTCCATGTATACATCAGCTTGGTGTCGATCAAAATCGGGGAGGTCCTAGTTCTTCATATAGAGCGAGATTTTCATATAGCCTCATTATTTCACTTTGTTCTCCTATAAAGTCAGATAACACAGTTGAGAAGTGAAGCTTTGATAGTGAAACAAACTACTCTGATCAATTTCGTCGTCTCTATTTGATCCTTCTATGCATGCATCAAGTTCTTGTCGGTCAAAATCAGAAGACCTAATTCCTCATATAGAGCGAGCTTTTTACATAGCCTCATTATTTCACTTCGTTCCCCTATAAAGTCAGAAAACACTGTTGAGAAGTTTAGCCTTGAAAGTAAAACAAACTATTCTGACGGATTCTGTTGCTGGAAACCTACCACTATGTGCTGAAGATCCTTCGAGAAAGTACTATGCTAACCTAGAGTTAGACTATTGTGTTTTTTTCCTGTATTGTTGTCCATTTAGGGATATTCTGAGTCTCTGATATTTAAACGTATGTTCAATCATCTACAGAGGAAAATTATGTAACCAATATATCATCAAATGGAGAAGCAAAATAAATTGAAAGGTGTTTAAAAAAAAAAAAAAGAGGATTGTTAACATATATCTCAAATTTTCTTCTTTTAAAATTCCTATGTTTCTTTTTTCGTTTCATTTCCTAGTAGTGTTTTTTTTTCTTGGTCATTTGGAAAATAACTTCTTCAGAGAAAAAAGACGATTTCATGAATTTAGACATTACCAATTAATGGTTAACATATATTCACAAAAGACATTAACATAATGAGCAACTTGTCAATATTAATGTAATGTTGAAGTAGAACCCAAAATGAACTAATAACATGAAATGGCCCTTGCCATATCTTGTCATGTCAACCTTCGTTGAGTTAAATATATCTTGAACTCAATAGGTCATACGAATGTAAAGCTGAAATAGAACCCCAATCGAAACAACAATGCTCATGATAGAGTTTTTCTCAGTAAGTTGTATTATATCACATGAAATAGCATAAAGTGAAAGGCTATCTCATAAATAAAACAAATAACGTTCTATTTAGAGTATGGACTAGCTGATTAATAAACTAGTTTATCCTTGTGTAACGCCCCAAATTTTGAAAATACCCAGAGCATTAGTTTGACTTTTCTTGCTAATTTTTAATATAATTTAATGTGGAAAACGACAACATTCAATAATAGTTTTAAAAGTGCATAAAGCAAATATTATACATCAGCCCGTTACAATTGTAACAAAATAATTAAAGTTTATTAAGTGTTTCTATGTGAAAGATAAATAACTTTTTCAAAAGATCAATCTTTCAAAATAAAAATTAATTATAGCCACTGCTTGTCATTCTACCACTGGCTCCGAAACCTGAAATTTATTAATTTGGAAGGATTGTGTATTTCATACGAATCAATATACTCAAGCACATTTTAATTAATTCATATTACAAATGATACACATAGGCATGCAAATTCTTCAAGGGTAGAACCCTTAATTCTTTCGTGAACAAGCACCGTATATTAAATACAAGTCTAATATTCTTAATAGATCTCTCTATTCTTATTCTTACTCTTATATGAGAATAAGTTAAGCATAGCAAAAGCAAGTTTCCAATTCTTAGTGAAACAAATCATGCACATAATCAAGAGATATTGTGCATATAACTTGCAGTTCTTATTATCACATATCTATATATAACATTCACAATACAAATCAATTAATATTGTGCAATCTTAAAAAGATTTTCAATAAAGATTCTAACTCTTAGTTTTCTTGAGTTGAGCCTTGAAATTAGTTTCTTAAATGCCCGAGCGCTTCGTCTAGTCAACGAATGGAATTAATTAAGTTAGAGCTTCAAAATTAAGATTTAATAATTAAATTAAATCTAAATTAAATCTTTGGGGCTAAAGTGAAATAATTGAAGGTGTGGAATGTGAGTGAATATGTGTTTCAAAAGATTTCAAAGGTTAAATTGGAAAAGAACTAAGATTATAGGTGAATAAGATTTAAATCATAAGCTTCGGGACTGAAAAACGAAGGTCAAAATTTATAGAGACTGAAATATCACATCTCAGAACTTATGAGACTATATAAGCTGACTTTGAAAGTTAGGAGGTTGAAACATTTCAAAGCAAAACTTAAAAGACTCTATTGAATATTTCCAGAACATTGGGGACTAGTCCACAAGGCGTTAAAAGATGAGTGGTTAATTTATTGTACTTAAAACTTTAGGGACCCCTATGTAAATAGACTAACTCCTTGAAATTAGAAAATCAACCCCCCATCTCCCATTCTGGACAGCCGTTAGAGGCATAAAAAAATGGAAGTATGGGGGTTTTCTTGAGCCATTGTCCTATGAAAAATTATGGTTTTTACGACAAAACTTAGGGGAAAATGATTCTTTTCCCGAACTCTATACATTTAGGTAAATATTTGGAGGAATGGTGGAACTTTTTAGTGGAAGCTCATTTTAAAAATCTCATTTTCCAGCGAGTTTCTTCGCTTACATCGGCCATGAATAGGTTCTAAAGCATCTAGGAGTTGTGGGCTTTGAGTTTTGGGGTCAATTGGGGTTTGTTTTGATGGTCCCAAAAACAAAAAGGCTGACATGGGGGATGGTTTTCCAGTGGGTTTGTTGCCGGCTAAAAGAAAGAGTATTCCAGTCTTCTTATTTGATTTGAGTTTTGTGCTTGAGTGTATGTGCATTGAATGTATGTAAGAAATTGTATTTTGCGCATTTATGGTTACATGAACAATAAGATGGAGATATATTCTTGTCTATGTAATGTATAGAGGAGACGATGATGAAAGTTGTTTATTTCTTGAAAGAGTTGAAGAATGTGGTGTGAAGATGGTGATCTAGATGCTTGTAGTATATGTGTTTTGCTTCTATTTATGTGTGTTTACACCCACAGAGAAATGTTGGTGAGACGGAGGGAGAAAGTAACTGGTACCTTGACGGCTGGAAGATGATTGTGGTGAAGGGAATGAGTTGGAAACTATATTCAATTTTGGCATAGGGCTACATTAGGTAGAAGGGTTGAATGAGAAACTATATGCGGTAAAATATTTTGCATACTTGGGTTTAATTTGGACTATATGTGATGAATGTAAGTTGGGCTATTTGAACCAAAACAGAAATTCATAAATCAGATTAAGGACATTTGAGTTGGAGAAAAGCCAAACGAGTTATGTTAGCACAAGATTAATGTTAGGTGAAAAAAGGAAACGGGAAAAGACCTATTTCTAAATAATTTGTAAAGGGAAAAACTAGGAGGGGGATATGAGTACAGATATCTGAGGAGGTGAAAAATCTATTTATCAATCTCATAAAAATGATATTATTTTTCATCTTTTTTTATTTTTTATTTCCTATTTAACAATATATTTTATTAAAATATTTAAATTGGACATGTGGCGACATTTAATTAGATTAAATATTTTTATTTGGCACAAACTCAAGAGGGGCATTTAGCTCCTTCCCCCTCCCAAAAAATAGAATTTTCCACCTTTATTTTCATACATTATTTGATTTTGTAGGAAGGGACCCAAATTTGAGTTTTTTGCCCACATTAATTGTGCTCTTAGTGGAGTTAAATGTTAAATTCTTGATTATGATAATTTTGTATTTAATGAATTTAATTAGAAATAAAAATTTGAATTGTTTATAAGAATTATTAGTTTTTGGAAGGTTAACTATAGTAAATATTGATTTAAAAGAATGAATAACTTTTGGATTCAATACATTGACCATAAGTATTCTCGGGAATTTATTTTATTTCAAAGATTAAATTTTTAAATTCGATATTGACTAGACACACGCCCACAAAATATGACTTTTTAAACTTATTCTAAGCATATCATAGTGACACGTGAATTTTTAAATGGAAAAATTTTCTGATCGCTACATTGTGAGTCTATTAGACTCACTATTGACACACCACTTTGTGTCAATCATTCCTTGAGTTGTCTCATCCTATGATTACCTTGAACATATTTTGTCTACTACATTTTAAACATCTCATTACGAGTAACAAAGAAGGATCCCTACTCTGCATTAGGCATGAATGTCAACATTTTGAACTATCCACTATTTAAACTAGAGTGACTTGGGAAAAAATTATTGAAAGAAAGAAAGCTTCGCAAATAGACATTCAAATTAAAAATAATAAATGTGCACCTTGTCATTACTTGGTTGGCTTACTTAGTATATCAAATCATTTCAATACTCCTTAAATGCTTATGTTAGAAAATTTTCTAATATAGATGTTTTAAATCTTAAATAAATCCTTCTACAAAAAATTCTACTGCATAGGTATATAGCAACAATGCTTAACTTTTTATTGTCTCTAGAATCATATTTTTTAAACCAACTAAATTTCTTTCTTAATTTATGCTAATTTACTCTTGTACCGAGTCCAAGTTGTAATATTAAACTTCAATTATTATGTGAAGTGTATAAAAAAAGTGCCTTCATTGTGGCTGGACCTCTTTCAAACTTCTAACAGCAATCATGCAATGCATGATTCCCTCTAGTTTATATATATGTACATATATATGAAGAGGGAATGGATTTTTACTGTTGTATTTTGGTCGCCAAAAATGACCTCATTTTGCATCATCTGGGCCTCTTTCATGTCTATTTAACTTTTTATCTACGTGTTTCTCTTTTTCTCTCTGTACCAAATCAGAAATACGGGCAACCTTCTATCTCTCCATTAGACGCAAGCAATAGAATGTTCATTCTTTTTTTTTTTTTTTTTGTGTTTCCTCTCTCTCCAAAAAGTTGAATACCAAATATCTTCTCTTCTCACGAAATTGTGTATGGGTGCCGAATTTTTGTGTTTGAGTGCTGATTTTTCTTTAGAAAAATTGCAAACCTTGGTTTGAATCAGAATAATAGCTTGCAGTGACTAGTGCTCAAGAAATTTGGGGCTTCTGCCAGTTGGTGCGGCGTGGAAAGAGTTTATCAAGAGGCAAGAGTGTTACCCTAAAGGTGATTTGAAGCTCAAATAAGAGAATATCAAGGTAGGCAAAGAAAGAGTCCTCGGGATGTAAACACTTGTAGAAGCCTATCTCCTCGAGAACCCTGAGGCTTATGCTTGACTAAAAGCTATACAATCTGTCATGCTTTCCATTTTTGGTTGTCCTATTCAACCCTTTGTTCTTTCGCTTCCCGTAAACTTGAATTTCTTGTATTGTATAATATTTCAAGTTATGAGAAGTTCTATAAGCTTATTCAAAATGAGTCTGAATGTCTCTACAAAAGGCTTTCTTATGTTTGCTATCGTGTATTATGTTTCCGATCAATGGTAAGACAAAGAATCAGAATGAGATCGATACAAGAGAAATAGAAAGCAATACTTTCAGTTTTCCAGTAACTTAATGAGAAAATTTATGACTTATCCATGAAGAAATTTATGTACATCAATGTAACAAAACATGACAGATACAGTAGCAGTTGAAAAGGCAACAACTTAATATACACATGTGCCACGCAACATGTGTCATTTATTACGTGTCTTATTATGTTCAAGTGGCTTTATCTTTAAGAAAAATTGAACTCTTTTGTACACGAGAGGATTACGGCAATTTCCAGCCACATGATAGAATATTATTGGGACAACTTTATGAGCCCTATATATAGGGAGTCTGCCATGTGTAGGTTTCTTTAATAATCTCCCATCATACATCTAGTGGGAGATCATTTTTGAGTATTAAGGGGTAAAAAAATGTTACATAGTACATGATCTAAGTTGCATAAATGTGATGTCTCTCTGAGTAGACTTCACTTTGTTTCTTCACAATATATTAACAAATGTAGGTGGAATTTAGAGACCGTTACACGAAAGAACCGTGTATCTTTTACGCATTTTACTATTCATAATATAAAATGATCTCATTTCATTTAGAATATATAAAGAGTATGATATATCTTATGATATTATAAGAACGGCCTAAGAAGAGCAAGAGGAATGGAAAAAACTATTGACAAGTTACAAGTAGCTAAATGATTGTATTATAAAAACCTGGTTAGACAAACCATGCTGATGCTAGACCAAAGGAAGAATATAAGTTGCCCACGTGTTATGGTAATTTAGGGTCGAAAACCTTGTCGAGAGTGACAACGAATGCGAAGACAACAAAAGGAATTCTTTATTTTTTGCTATATACACCATTTTCTTGTAAGTTCCTCTATGCAAAGACAATAATCATCAAAGAAACATTGATTTTAAGTATCTTGCAAAGAAGACAAACCCTTTTGTTGATAATCGGTGTTACCACTTTTATCGACGAGCAGACTTTTGCTATCGCTCTGTCAAGGATTTTCAAAGCTTCTATAATCGACTCGCATTACTTGATCCCAAAGCTCGTCCTACAAGCTGTTAAGAGCATTGAGTTCATCCAAGGCAATGGAAGAGCCAGAATCATCAAGCAAATCAACTTCGCCCAAGGAAAGATTTTTAATAACCTTTTAGCTATTCTTCTTCATTAAGTATGATTCTCAATATTTAGCTCCATAAAATGATATCTATCTTGCTTGCAGGTGATGGATTTGGTTCGATGAAGTATCAAATCGATGAGCTCGATGAAAAGACACTGACGTACAAGTACTAGTTGGTTGAAGGCAATGCCTTGATAGAAGGGCTTGAGAAGATAGCTTATGAGGTCAAGTTTGAGCCATTGGCCGATGGGGGCTCTATCTCCAAGGTTACAAGCAAGTATTACATGAAATGTGATTTCGAGCTCAAAGAAGAGGATATCAAGACAGGTAAAGAAAGAGTCCTCGGAATGTACAAGGTTGTCGAAGCCTATCTATTCAGGAACCCTGTTGCTTATGCTTAATTCAAAAGCTCCTCTTGGGGGGCTTTTTTGTTGATCAAGCTATCCTAGTTTTTTCATGTGTTTCTATGCAAGTCATCCTTTGTTTGACAATAAAAATGTGACGTATGGATTTTTCTTCAAATAAAATGAATCTCCTTACGTTTTAAGCTAAGAGAATTACTTTGACCTCCAATAATAACTCGAACTCTTTATTTAAAAAAGTAGTAATAAAACCACACTCAAAGGAAAGGTAAAGAACTCAGTTGTGATTGTTCAATCTTTGATTACTATGTTTGCATGAATAGAGTGTTATAGCCAATCGTATCATTGGCACTCTACGGATCTCAAGATTAAGATCCTAAAAAGCATATTGCAATCATATCTGGAGCATATTCTGTTGGGAATTGAGTTAAAATACTTGTTTGGCAAAGATGAGGGGTTCATGGAGTAAATTGTGGTTATTTGTCTGTGGGTGCAAAAAAGGAAAAAAGAAAATAAGGAAACAAGTCCTAACTTAACTAGAATTAAGCAAGGTTTTTTTTGTTATAAATAATATTTGTGTTTGCACTCGAAAGCCTAGAGAGCCGTAAAGTAATTGAGCGACAAAAGTGTTGAAGAGGTCACGGCCAAGGAAAAAGAAAAACCCAAGAAAGGCAGAAAGTGGGTCATGGCAAAAAATAGGTTTGGCAGCCAATTCTGGGTGGTTTTGAGAGTTTTTAGTGAGAAGAAACATAGAGGAAGTTACGCGCGGGTTGTGTTGTGTACTTTGAGCACTCTAGTTTTGTGTAGGAAGAGAGTGGTAGGATAAAGAAAATATGTGGTTGTAAGGAATTTCTTTATCAATAAAGGTCTCTTCCTATAGTTGTTGGTGGTTTACTGAGTGATGTAAAATTGGTGTTTTTCTCTCTTTTGTGTTCGTCTTTGTTTTCTATTTTCACTGCTTGATTATTTGAATTGGAATGGGGAAAACTGGTATATTTCCCAACTGTGATATCAAAGTTGTTTTTGTTTTTCGTTTTTCTCTTTTTTGTGTTTGTTTTTGTTTTATGTTGGGTATTAACTCAAATTATGTGTAAAGTTGAAGGGTTCAAGGAGTAATTATGCCTAGTTAAATTCTTAGAGCATAGGTGGAAAAGAGAAAGAAGAATTTAATTAGGGAAAGTTCTTGTGAGAAAAGAAAACACAAGGAATTCTTGGAAAAGAAGAATTCTTGAGCAATAAGTTGTTTCCATATTTACATAGAATCAATTAGTTATAAATAGATGGCATAGTCAACGTGAAGAAGACTGCAAAATTGAGAGAAAATTGTGAGGAGAAAAGAAAAGAGAAAAAAGAGAGAAAAAATGGAATTGTACATGGGCAGTAATTGAGATTAGGATACCATGGTGAATTGCATCTTTGGTCGAGTTATTGGAGAAATTAGAGAGATCGAAAAAAAGGGTACGAACAAAGGTGGTATTGCGTATGTTGTTCTTTGACTGATATAGTTTTGGTTAGGGAGAGACTGTGAGGGTGAGAAAAATATTGAGTTGCAAGGTTTTTCTCATTAATAAAAGAATCTCTTCTATGTTAAAATATTATGTTTTCTCTCTTTCATGTTTCGTTTAGTTTTTGTTTTAGCTGCATAAGTTCAGGTGGGGAAAAGTTGATTGTTTTGCCAACAGTGGTATCAGAGACAAGTTAAGGTGGGGACTGGTTTCCCCAACATATTCTAAGCATAACCTTTCCTAAGCGTATATGTTTTCTTGTATTGAAGTCCTTTCTCTTTCGAGCTAGATACGATTTGGGCTGATGGTGATCTTCTACAAAATTTCTCGACAAGTTCTTTCACCTTGTAATGCTAGGGAGCATAACTGCACAAGTCCATGTTAACTTATGAAGATAACGTATTTTCCTCTGGCTCTTGATATAAATGTATTGTAAGTTTCAATCCTATAGATGTGTAAAATACTACTACTAGATATACAAGAGCCAATACTCAATATAAGCTTCTATTTCTGTTGATTGTCTACACTCGAGAAATCAACAAAAACCTGAATTCGAAGCTCAAAAAATCTTGAATAAGTTTTATTAGACTTCCATAATGCAGTAATGTAACTCGACTTTAATCTTAAAGCTTCACATATCAGAATCATTTAACCTGCAATTTGTCCAGTCAACGTCACGATGCAAATATAATGAGGTCGATGCTCATAACTTATACCCTTCTCTATCCCTTTGTTGTCTGATTTTATACTAAACAGAAGCATAATAAAGTTTTCCTTACAATTAGATTACAGAATATAGAGTCTGGCAACAATGATGATCTTTCATTAGGAACAAACACTTCCCAATTATAGTGAACTTCCTCTTGCTGAAATCAAGAAAAGACAAAAAGTAGAACATAAAGGTAGTCTACTTAACTTCTGCTATATATACACACCATTATCCTATTAATTCTAGATGCAAATAGAGATTTCATCTATAAAAAGCCTTTTTGCCAACTCTTCTCCAAGTAGATTTTATAGAAAACTCTATAAGTAGGAATCATAGGTGTCATCATATTCACTGATGAGCATATTTCAACTCTTGGCCCCTCAAGGATTTTCAAAGCTTCCATAGTCATAATCTGTAATATCCCAGAAAATTTAACCCCCAATTAAGCTTTTTCGAATTACATTGGAAGATCTTGAGATCATCGCTTCAATGACAACAAAGAAAGAAATGCAGTTCTTGATTGACAAAGATCGAAGTTCGGTGACTAAATTACAAGATGACACAGAGTATAAGGATTTCTTGAGTAGTAAACGAAGATACGGTGCCATGTCATACCAAGTGTCACGTTTTGATTGGCAGATCTCAAGAATGAATAAAAAACAATTAAATCTTCACAATTATAAAAGGGAGCCAAAGGATATGGAGGATTACCAAACCTCCTCAAACCCTCCATCTATCCCATAAGAGTAAATTCGTCCACAACTATGAAGGGACGGAAAACACCAATAAAAACTCACCAAAATACCTATTTGTCTCTTGAAAAAGGCTCCTTACCATATAGAAAGATTATAACTTGAAAAAAAAGCTTTGACTGAAGAATATCAAGACTTTAGAAGCAATTTTCTATGTGAGAATTATTCGAGTTATCTTTGGGAAATTAAAAAGGTGAGTAACATGTGTCTTAGCTCCTCCTCTTCAAAGCTCATATCTTCCATAACTCTCTGTGTTATTTAATATTTGATTATAATTGCTCCTTATGCTCCTATTGTTTTGCTTTGGCATTTGATTATTGACGATGCACCATTACTGTGGATAAACCGTTGTTTTTGTTGTTGGGCATCGCTAGTGTCACTGTTTACCCGTTTGCTTTGCTTTGTGATACTAGAGCCTTGCTATATAGTCTTGGCCATTTTGAATTGTTATTGAATCTTTGTGTATTGCGCTTACAGGTAGAGACTAAGCTAGTGGTGGCCCAACTTATGCTTTTGATTGGCTTCCTTGTGGTATTATGACCTTCTTTCATTTCATCACGAGTCAACGCATGTCATTATTCACTGAGTACATTGTACTCACTCCCTTTTCCTACAATCTTATAGGTATTAAATTAAAGCTATGTGGTCAGAACGTCCCAAAGGTTGAGGAGATACATATAAGTGATTGAGATTTCGGTGCGTGACCGAGATTTCATTGTGGGTGGCCGTAATAGCTATTTTAAAATAATATTGAATATAATACTTTTGAATTATATTTGTAAAGTCTCGCCCTCTATTTTAATGGAGATACATATTTAAATGCTTCTGCTACCTTTGCTTTGTGATAATATGGTGATAAAATTGGGGGCGTGACATAGTCGACTTTCATAACTTGATCCCCAAGCTCATCCCATAAGCTATTAAAAACATGGAATTCATCCAAGGAGACGGAGGAGCCGAAAGTATCAAGCAGATCAATTTTGCTAAAGGTGAGATTTTCAAAAACTCTTGAATACCTTGAATGTAATAGTTGCCTACAATGACATTCACTTTTGCAGACGGAGGTTTTAGTTTAGTGAAGTATCAAATTAATAAGCTCAATGAGGAGACATTAGCATACAAATACTCATTGGTTGAAGGTGATGCCTTAGTAGAAGGACTCGAGAAGATAACTTTCGAGGTCAAATTTGAGCCATCCACTAATGGAGGCTCTCTCTCAAAGGTTACAAGCAAGTTCTATGCTAAAGATGATTTCAAGCTCAAAGAAGAGGATATCAAGATAGGTAAAGGGAGATTCCTCAACATGTACAAGGTCGTGGAAGCCTACCTCATCCAGAACCCTGATGCCTATGCTTCATTAGAACTCAGATGTATGTGTTTGCTGTTGATGAGGCTATCTTTCCTTTTGTGAGGGTCAACAAATAGTCTTTGTTTTTGCAATAAGTAATGCTCAATGGCAATTTCTCTTGAATAAAATGTACTAAAAGACTATGAGACCATCTTTTTATTCCAGCACAGAAAAATGAAAAGTACATAGAAGCTCATTGAGATCAATACAGTTCCAAATGTGACTACAATCTACCAAAGTAAATGAAAAACAATTTGTAAAACCCACAATTTTCATAAATTAGTATATTAATGTGATAAAAATTACCAATTGAGAACCAGAGAAAAGAATTACACCAACTCTTTCCCGCACATCTGACTGATTTACTTCCATAATAATAGAAATATAAAAATTACGAATGTGAACGTGATCTTTGAAAATTACTCATTGGAAAACTGTCTTCGCCAATCAAAATGATAAATTAGTTCATTCTGATCCATTTCTTGACTCTTGCTAGTTACTAGAGAAAGACCTTTCTTGTCGAAGAGCCTGCCTATAGAAATCATTGCCTCTTGGACTGTTGTAATCACGTTCTTTTCCATCTTGATCGATTCTCTTAATTCTCTTACTCATTCTTTCTGGTAGCTTACGCTGCCTCTACCCTTTTCTCCTGTTTACAACAATCCAACCATTATTGAAGGAATTAAACATGGTGCATTTTCATGGTCATCAAGATGTTCCTATTGAAATTTATTTAATTTTAGCCTTTGACATAATTTTAATTTTAGCCTTTGACATAATTTCTTTCTAGAGAAGATAATCCAACCATAACATCTTAATCGACATGAAAGAGAAGCAACGACCAGTGGCTACAAAAGATATACACTAAAAGTAGAGCTATAGAATCTCCAAGTTAGAGCAACAAATACCTACTTCCCCCGCGAGTGGAGTTCATTCTATCCGGTCTCCGTCCATCTATATATGTGAAGTTGGTGACTACCAATATAAACTATGGATGCCTAGAATGAAACAAATTTAACCATTACGTTCTACTTACATAAAAATCTATAGCCAAGCTATTTTACCTTGCAAGGAACTTAAGTGAAGAGTACAATACATGAATAGACGAGTCAGATAGAAATAGTTTTTTTATGTTTGGATTTCCTCTAAATTTCTTGAAATGATGAAAATGTTTAAAAAGGATTAATCCTTATAAGAAAGATCTCACCTTAACTACATTCTGCACCCCTGAGACATCTTCAAACTCAATGAATGCAAGCACACATCAATATCTTGAAAAGGAAAAGCCAAAACGAACTGACCTTCCTAGTTCTTATGGCCACTCCATCAGGCTTGAGTTTACCAACATTTTTGAATTCCTCTGCAATTTCAGAAGCCGCCATTGTGGTTGGCACGTTTTTCACATACGTCGAATTTACTTCAACTATAGATGGAGTATAGAATTGAGTTAGTGCTTGACAAAAATCTATAAAAATTTATGCCCAATGCTTAACAATATTTCACATTTTTTCACAAGATCACACAAAATTTATTATGTCAACAAATTAGTCCATATCTCCATATTGAAAAGCTTGATATGTCAATATGGATATCTAATAAATGAGGCCTGGAAACATGGGTAATACTAGAAACATGGGTAATACTGGAAACATGGGCAATAATGAAAGAAAAAAGGAAAAAGATACCTTCATCTTCAACAACTGATGCTTTATCCACTGTGTCCATCCCAGACATTTTAACTGGGTTTGATGACGCAGTTGACTACTGGCTAGAATATTCAGGTATATGCTGCCACTCAGAAGGAGTATTATGCTTGTTAAAAGATGATTGAGATGGCACTGATCGACCAGATTGCCCTTTAGCAACCTGTAACTTACAATCATAACGTAACAAACAATTAATATAGAAACACAAAGGTAATGATAATTGCCCTGACAGTGCAAGATTTAGAGGTAATCATATAGAATAGAGGCATGTGTATGCTTTTGGGGCTTCGCAATAGGTTCCTCAAAATGTGTAATTCCTGGGGTTAAGTATGGGGATTTGAAGTAGTCCAGGCACTCAGAAGTAAATTTGCTACAAAGACTTTCCAGTTTAAATTTCCAAGAATGATTACTTGGGATCCCATCTAAACAACTAGACCAACGGATATTAACAAAGTACTAGATGATCCTCTTATTAAGTATAGTTAGAATTCTCACCCGTGCATTGTACGAGATTTAAAAGTAATAATAACAATAGTAATTTTAGGGAGACATATTTATCTGACATGAAAAAGTGACATGTTTAGCTGTCAACCATATATTTGATGACTGTGGGCCTTCAAATTCACCACTTGCATATAAACAGTCAATTCACGTTTACCAACTAACAAATATTAGTTATTTATATCAGATAAATATGTCTACTTAGAATTACTCTAATAATAAATGTCAATAAATTTTTTTATAAAAATTTAATAAATTATTAATACAGCATGTTGAGTCATATGTTAGCATTATGAGATATAAGTTTTTATAACTATTCTATCATATTTAGATTTATTTATTTGTCGGTAATACTTTTTGTACTAGTTAATTTTTTTTAGACAGTGCATATAGGGGCCGGGACGGGAACTAATATCAGTTATTCATGTCAAATAAATATTTCTCCCTATAATTACTCTAATAATAAATGTCAATGGATTTTTATACAAAAATTTAATATAAATTATTAATACAGCCAGTTGAGTCATATTAATATTATGAAACATACGTTTTTATAATCATTCTATTATATTTGAATTTATTTTTCAGTAACACTTTTTGTACTAGTTAATTCTTCTTTTCTTTTTTTTGGATATAGTGGGTATAGAGGAGGGGAAATGTGGGTGTGTTTCAATCTAGGACCTCCTGTTTAGAATGTCGTAGCACTTGTTTGAATTACAACATAATTGTCG
The DNA here is from genome assembly GCA_963692815.1 of Nyctanthes arbor-tristis. Taxonomy (NCBI): domain Eukaryota; kingdom Viridiplantae; phylum Streptophyta; class Magnoliopsida; order Lamiales; family Oleaceae; genus Nyctanthes; species Nyctanthes arbor-tristis. Next base: position 16,633 of record CAVNYN010212844.1, read on the forward strand.
TAGATAATTGTCGTAGAATGTGAGAAACATAATTGTCATAGCACTTGTTTGAATTACAACACTGGTTAATTATACATATATAAATAAAAATTAATTGAGCTGATTCAATAAAAATAAAATGTTTAATAAAAATTACTGAACAACTATTATAGTGCAACCGTATCAATATTCGGTTTATCTCTCAAATAAATAATCTAACTCTAAATTCGGTAACCCTTAAATTATCAAAAAGTTCCAATTTAATTATAGAATCGACAAATTAGAGTACTATAATTTTTTAAAAAATCAGTTGATTAATGCACTACAATAACCATATAAAAATTTCTTAAAAAATTATTAAAAATTAAAATTTATAGTTAATGTTACAGATTTTTAAAAATTTATTAGTTTAGAGACGTGCTATGCTTGGGTTTTCGAATCATAAAAATTACTATGTACTTTTTTTGAAATAGAACTTTCAATTGATTTCGTGTTCGATTTGATAAGTGGCAGATCCCTAATTCAAAATACTTGGCTAAATAAACCGCTGTGAATTAAGGATCGAATATTGGTTAAGAAAGGAAAAAGTGAATATTATTTAAAAAAATAGTATAACAATATAAAAAAGATAAAAATAAAAATAAAAACAAAGGATTAAATGATATCACCATAAATCTTATAGAGCTGGAAACTTTATAGAGCTAGAAACATTAGAGAGCCAGAAAAAGAGCGGGAAAAGTTACCCTTATCTTATTATATATATATATATATATATAGATTGTAATACTTTGATTTATTTCACTACGATATCTATAAGTATTGTAAACATTTTTCACATCGGCAGCTCGAAGTCTATTGCACCTTGTTGGCTACTGATGAGGAGACTCAACAAAAGTATGTTAGACTATCTCTTCCCTTTGCATCGAAGTGTGGACATGATATTTGATGCTTATATTCACAATGATGGATGTTATGGTGGCTTGGGAGATGAAGATCATGGCAATGATCTACATGCTAACAATGATCAATATATTGTGTTATCACTTCATTTATAGCTTTACACATATTGATTAGGTATTATCACTATTGTGTTATCAAGCCTCTCCCCAAGCACGTCGACTATCTTATCGGGATCAACAACCTTTTCATCCATCACGTCAGCCTTCGTACAACTATTTGTCAGAGGTGTTGAGTAAAACATCTCAATGAAATAGAGGAGAAATTGACAAAATGCCTAGAAGACATGGAGGAAAAACCGAGGTCCGAGACAACTTTATTACAAAAAAAGTTCATGGACTTATCGAGCTAAGACAGCACTACTATTAGCCTAGTAGAGCTTATACAGAAGATCATAGAGACAATAATAATTGGGACTTCAACCCAATTCAACGGGAAGATGTTAATAGGAGAGACACATAATTTCAGGATGTTGGTGACATTGCAAACAAGATCATAGGATGGAACTAAATACAAATGAGATTCAGACAAATGCACAAATCTTATCTTATATACATTAAAGTAAGATAGTTGTCATATGTAGGCTTTCCCACCAAAATAATAATCCTACTTTTATCTGCTTCTTTTATTTTTTTTTAACAAAAATAATAGTAATCTATTAGTGCTATCCATTAATTTGATTTTGCTATTATTTTATTTTATAATAATATATCAAATTTTATATACAATTTTATTTATATATAATATGCTATTTGTTATCTATTAGTACTTCTTATATGTACTCTATTAGTTTTTAGGATATCTTCAAAGATTTAATATTTCTTTAAAACTTTAATAGTTGGTAGACAATTTTCAAGTGTTGGGTTATTTTGTCTTCTTTCTCACTTTAATTAAGTGTCCACTTCTGAAGTTGATGGTATAATAATAAAATAAAATTAAATTGTCATAAAAACTTTTACTTTAATTCAATATGATATCAATCACAAGTCATAAAACCTATTACTATATGTTTAGTACATTATTACTTAATTTATTATTTTTTTTTTGGAAACATAGATATTGGTAAAAGTTTAAGTTAAAGGGATACAGTAATAAAAATATTCGCTGGTGATGATTATTTAGAATAAAAATAAAAAATTCTTTGAGAACAAAAATTTAAGTTGAGGGGATATAATAACAATATTTGATAGTTTCACCAAAAAAAAAATTTGATGATGATGATTTAAAACAAAATTAAAAAATACTCTTAATTCTTTTTAGAGCAGAATTGGTTAAAAATTAATGTTATGGGTAAATCATATATTGTAATGTTGCTTGCCTTGGGTCATTTGTAATATGATGGTATATACTTTACATTTTTTAGAATAGATTTAGTGAAATAGTGATTTCTTTAGAGAATATATATATGAGGAAATGTGAAAAATAATTTTTCTGAAAATATGTGGTGGAAAATGAATATGTGGAAAAGAATTCATCATTCTGATAAATGAATATCAATTACACCCTAATATACATAAATAAAATGTGGAGTGTAAGGTAATTCTGGAGTTATATAAATTTCGTATGCTCTCTTTTTCATACTTTCTTGATTTCCATACTCTACATGAAATTAATTTTATGTTAAAAAAAAATCTTTATTCTCATTTTCATTACTTAAGGGTATTGTTCATGAATGACAATTTAATTAGCTTTATGCTAAGCGAAAATATTATACGTTTTAATTTGATTTTGTTTATATATATTAGTAACATTTGTATATGAATAAGTAGTACGCAATAAAATTGTGATTATTCAGTTTTCCAAATTACAACGCATTTTTTCCATGCTAATTATTATATTTCGTGCAATGCACGAGTATAAAACTAGTAGAAATAAAAGCAGCAAATGAGTTACGTAGTTTGCATAAAAGTAGTGGAGAAGGGCAAACACATATCCACAACAAGACAAACCCAATAATAGACTTGGGAGGGGTGAGCAGGGTCGACGCGCAAGCAAGTATTGCTGAAGGACGAGTTGAGGATGTTGACATGCATTGGGATGTAATACAGCAGAGACATGCAGTATTATTCAATAATACATATGCAAAAAAAAAATAGTGGAAATTTGCAAACAATGCAAAATTTGGAGGGATAGCAAAATCTGGAGTGGAAATTTGGAAGCAATGTAAATTTTGGAGGAACAAAAAAATTTGAAAGTTAGTGGAAATTTGGAAACAAAGAAAAATTTGGAAGTTAGTAGAAATTTGGAAATAATGCAAAATTTGGAGAAAGAGCAAAATTTGGAAATTAATGAGCAAAATTTGGAAATTAATGGAAATTTGGAAACAATGCAAAGTTTGGAAACAATACAAAAGAGACTTTCACAAAGATTAAAGTTTGTTTCATCTCCTTACACAACTCAGGCAAAGAAGAGAATATTCGTTGATGGAACAAGATTTCAGCCTTTCCAGAACATTGATCCAGTTAAGGAGAAAGAGTTCGACAATTAGTGTTCAAATTTGGGACAAAAGTAAACATTCTATGTATGTTTTTTTCTACTTTATCATATTTCATCATGTCAACCTTACTTGATTTGCATTGTACTCAATAGTTCATGTAAATGTAAAGTTGAAAGAGAACACCAAACAAAACAACTATGCTTGTGAAAGAGTTCTCCTACGTAAGTTGTGCTATCACATGGAATACCATAAAGTGAAAAGCTTCTTAGTAAATAAAATAAACAACGGTTTGTTTAGAGTCTGTCTAGTAGAAAAATTAACTGACTGGTCTATTAGTAAGTCAGCTACATAGACTATTGTGAGACCACTTCCCTTCAACCATATTTCGTCATGTCAACCTCACTTGATTTGCATAATTTGTACTTAATACTTTTTGTAAATGTAAAGTTGAAATAGAACACCAAAAGAAACAACTATGCTCATGAAAGAGTTCTCTTACGTAAGTTTTGTTATCACATAGACTATCATAAAGAAAGCTTCTTAGTAAATAAAATAAACGGTCTATTTAGAGTTGTACGATCGACTAATTAACTGACTAGTTTGTTAGTAAGTCAGTTAGTAGACTATTGTTAGACTACTTCCTCTAAACTATATTTTGTCATCTCAACCTCCTTTGATTTACATATTTTGTACTCGAATAGTTCGTGTAAATGTAAAGTTGAAATATAACTCAAACGAAACAACTATGCTCGTGAAGGAGTTTTCCTACGTAAGTTGTGTTATTACGTGGAGTATCATAAAGCAAAAGCTTCAAATGAAAACATAAACAACAGTCTATTTAGGGTCTGTCAGACAGACTAATTAACTAACTGGTCTATTAGTGAGTTAGTTAGAGAAACTATTGTCAGACTACTTTGTCTCAACCATTCCTTGAGATGTCTGATCATCTGTTAGCCTTTACCATATTTTGTAGTGTCAAATTTTTTTTATTTGCATATTTTGTACCCAATAGTTCGTATCAATGTAAAGTTGAAATATAACCCAAACGAAATAACTATGCTCATGAAAGAATTCTTATCCGTGAGTTGTGTTATCACATGAAATATGATATATTGTAGATGTCAAATGAACTAGTTTAGAGTATAGCAAGGTATGTTCATCAATGTTTTTAGCATTCCATTACATAACCCTTTCTGAAGTCATTTTCACAGACTTAGAAACTAACCTATCATTTCAAACATATAGATACTACTAACTCAATCATAGAGCGGCAAATTGAGTACATATAACATAATAAAATACACCTATAAATAATATACATCCATCATTCCAATAACATGTGATTAATGTATTCAAACAGTTTAGGTGAAGGCATTACTTATTGTCCAAAATTTAATAGCACTAGATCAAAAGGTGCATATTGCATCACACTATAAAAAAGGTTTTGCTAACTGTATTTTTTATCCATTCGTCTATCAAATAGTGGTAACTGTGATGTACTTTTCAACTTGTTGCGTCTTACTGCACTATACCTACCACACTTATACCTCTTGGGAACTCTCCAATGGATGGTATTCAAGTTTCTTTCCTGCATCCACTACTTGGTTGATATATTGCTGGTAACACAACCATAGACTCAACAGTCTCAGGCACATCCCATTCAATTTCATTGGGTATTGGGATGACAGATTTAGCATATGTTGCCTTCCAGTAATCGGTGAGATAATATTGTGAGCACAACAAATAAGTTGAGCACCCTATCTCTTTTGCAGCCGCAATCGCGTGCTAACAAGGAAAACGATCCAATTGGAACCACCTACAAGTACAAGACTTTTTCTTTGAATTGACAGTGTAAATCATGGTTCCGTTACTTACCTCGTACCTTAACCTATCAAAAGCACTTGCAACAAACCTCTTAGACTTGTTATAATTTTCTCGATACTTCTCCTCCATTTTAGGTATTAGGGTGCTTTTACATTGCTGTGCAACCTCACACCTATCATGAAACTATTTTTCTAATTTCACTCTTATACCTTCAGGCAATGTAAGTATCGGAAACATAGGTGACTCTGCATTATTAGTTGTCATGGTATTGTAACGATTCTCTTCAAATTGTGACCTTGCCCAAAGTTTAGAGATTGACTCTCTCAAGTACTTCCCAATGTCAATATCGAACTTATCAATGCGATGGATGTAATTATCAAACTCTACTACAGTATATGCTTCCGGTGCTTTTGTAAACAGTGGCACTATCTGCTTCAAGTTCTTCTGTAGCATGAGTCCTAATGTTGCCCTTTATGTGATAAATGCAATGACAATAATATACATTTTCATACACAGCCTCAATACGAGCTCTTATACTTGAATCACGATCAGACATAAGGACAAGTTCTGGAGTATCACCAGTTATTTTCTTTAGCTGCGTGAAACTAAGTCCAAGTTAAATTATTCTCACCATCAACTATACCCCGAGAAAGTGGCTAAATCTGTATATTAGCATTTTGACATGTAGCAACAATCAACGTGTATCCGTATTTTGCTTTTACAAAAGTTCCATCAATACATATTACTGGTCTCATGTGGAAGAAACCTCAAATGTAAGGGCCAATTGTCATAAACATGTACTTGAAGCGGCTATCATCATCGACCTCAATGGAAAATATAATGTGCCAGGATTTATTCTTATTAGGTTGTGTCCAAATACAGCTAATTTAGTATAGCCATCTTTGGGTGAAACTCTTAGATCTTCTAAAGCACACTTTATTGACTTTCTTCATGTCTAATAACGCATTGTAACCCCAAACTTACAACCAATATCATTAATGACATTCGAAGCTCTATACACAGTTTTTGAATTCTGGAACTTTGGTTGGATATGTCTTCTAATAATCCAAGATCTTGCTTTATGTCTTCTAATAATCCAAGATCTTGCTTGTCTATGGCCACTATCATGAATCCTTATAGAACAAATATACTCGCCTGATATTTGGGAACTGTGAAATAGCTACATTCTTCCATTTTCGTTGCCCACAAATGCCACTTGCACTTTTCATCCATGCAAAAAATTATGTTGCAATGCAAGAATAAGTATTGCCATCTAAAGATCTTTTTTTGTATTAAATGCTTGATCAACTTTCAAGTCTTCATCATCAGGAATAGTACGTGAAGTACGAGATGAGAAAGACAATTGCTCATGATCTACACAAAAGATATGTTCTCTATCATCTTGAGTAATCTCTTGTTGATGTGTAGATGAATAGGACATGTGGATATGCCGGCATCATTCATATTCTCTAAAGTAATTTCAACATTGTTAGCACAAGCAATCTCCAAACCATTTCAGTAATCATCTATGTAATGCTTAGCTTCATTTGTATCATTTGTTTGAAAATCACGAAAAGAATGACCACTATCATTTGCCCTTTCAACTATATGATTAAATGATGCGGGTTGAGGCTCAAGTACTTGATCATAAACAACTTCAGAACGGGGCTCAACTTGAACTTTAGGAATGAGTGTCACACAGAGAGGAATATAATGACCATATCTAACAATAGATATAAACCATTGTACTTCGTTGTCTGATGTCATTTTGATTGGAAGAGGCACTAGGTCATTTCAACAATAGGGATCATTTATAGGGCAAGGAAAGCGTAGCTCAATTTCATGTAATGAAGAATCAATGCTATGCAAATCTTGCACTTGAGTTAGTAATTCTGTAGATGATGTTTGTACAGATATAGGAAGCCCTTTCACAATTTATTCATAACTTTGAGCTCATTTCCATGCCCATCTTTCTTCATTATTACTCACCCTGTCTCTACAATAAACCTAAACCCATTTCATAGAATCAATACCTGAAATTCAATGAAAATGCTATCATCAAATAGATAATTTAAACCACATTCACTACCACTTCACATATTTAGTTTAATTGATTATAGTAACAATAGAATTACTACATTTTTTCCATTTAACAATCTGTTAAAAATGTATATGTCTATTTAACATATGTCTACTAACAAATTGTCTAATATAGTCATTAAACATTCTATTTAAAGTGCCTATTGACAAATTGCCCAAAACGAGTATGTTAAACACGTTCTATTTTGACAGACCTTATTAACAGACCTTTATGTTAAAGTGTCAGTTTAACAAACTCAAACTTTTAAAGAAGGCATGATAACTAGAAGTGGGCGTCGAAACCGGCAAACCGGTAAACTGAACCCACCCGAACTAGTTCGGGCTAGTTCGGTTCAGTTTTTGAACAGACCGGGTTGGTCTGTGTTTTCGAGTCGGTTGAACTGAGCCAGTTCAGTTAGGTCCATGGGTTTGACAGTTCAAACTAGTCAAACCCGATTTGAACCGATTCAGACCAACCTGGTTTAGTTAAACTGGTTGATCCAAATTAATTTTTTCCGTTCCTCCTTAGAAACATAACTCCAGCCTAATTTTCTATTATTTTCATGAATATTTATATAGTTTTATAGGTTAATATGAAGAACTGCTAGTTTTCTATATATGAACATGATATTTTTAGATGTTCAACTGAATAAATCTTCAAACCCTAATTTTCTCCTCCTTCCTTACAAATTACAATTCAAATTTCAAATCAAAGCTCAAATCCTAATTTTCTCCTCTACTTTTTGGATGTTCAAGTGAATAAATCTTCAAACCCTAAATTTTCCTTCATTCTTACAAATTACAATTCAAAATAGACTCAAATTTGAAATCAAAGTTCAAATCCAAATTGTCTTCTCTACGCCGCTGCTCTACTCCATCGCGTACGCTGCTATTCCGCTGTGCCATCACTGCTGCTTTGCCACAGTTGTTTCACCACACTGCTGTTGCTCTACAGCGCCGACCGACGCGGCCCCCATCATTGCTACTGAGCTAGATCTGGAGCCCATGTTGTGCTGCTGTTGCTGAGCTTGATCTAGAGCCTGCGTTGCCGAAGCCGCCGATATCTCTCATCTCTCTCTCTCTCTCTCTCTCTAGATGTCTAAGCCCTAAGCCCAAATTTCTTTCTTTTTAAATAATGATATGACCTAAAATTGGGCCAAACACAATGAAAATTTGGGCCAGATTCAAGCTTAAAAAAATATAAAATAAAATAAGCTTCAACCCAGAACCCGACTTGGCCAAACCAACTCAGCTCTAGTCAGTTTGGGTCGGGCAAGTCTCGGATTACAGTTTAATAACCCGACTATTAGTTGAGTCGGGTCAGGCTTGGGTTCGGGCCAAAACCGGCCTAACCGACCTAATGCCGAGCCCTAATGATAACAAAATAGATTATGTACAAATTTGATTGCATTTATTTATTGTAATAGAATTTCATTCACAGGTTTTTCAAAAAATTTATGGTGTAGTAAAACTATATTTTAGTATAACAATGTCAAAAGGATTTGAAGCAAATAGAAATCTTGAAAACAATTACTAACCTATCCATGGATCATAATCTTTAGGGTCTCCTTTCTTCCAACACGGACAAAGAATGGGAAGAACTCTTTTCCTCTGAAATATACCGGTTTTTCTACAAATATGGATAAGGCTCATTTTAAGGAGCCTTATCCCAAGTGACAATTGTGGAAGCCATTTAGATAATTTTGTTACACAATCAGCACTCTCTCTCTCTCGACGCCAAAAACCTCATTGTAGTTTTGGGAACTGCATCACACTCCACACTAGCTATAATATTACTTGTATATTTACAATCAACGAATGGTGGTTGGGGACCTAAATTTTGTGGAATTGGCAAGCTTTATAAACATATTTTAAAATTTTCTATTCTGTATAAAGGCTTTGTTGGATTCCAACTTTTATTTTGCCAAGTTTTTATTCTCACATTTGCACTGAGAATATGACAACTATTCAACTTTTACTAGAAAGGACAACCATATATAACGTCAGACGTCTAATGTTATAACATTTCCTATAGAAAATTACATAAGATCTATGATAGGACTTACGAAACATGGAAATTTAAAAAGGGTATACTCTTGTCATGCTTGTCGGGACCATAACTATGGTCAATCAAGTAGAACATGTCGAAAAATGCATTACAGCATGTGAACTTAAACCCCAAAGACCACATTGTATGTGCCTTTATATTTGACCATACTATATAAAATTAGACGTTTTGAGTCATAAGTGGTTTCAAGACGTTTACGTGACATATATCAGGATAAGTCATGTCAGTTGATAGCGGACTATGTTAACCTACATAATTGATATGCCATGTTTAGATGTACGCCATACACGTGTTTGGCGTAAATGAGGTAAGTTAAAAAAAATAAAAAATAAAAATAAAAGAGAGAGAGAGAGTGTGTGTGTGTGTGCTGATTATGTAACAAAATTGTTCAAATGACATCCACAATTATCCAAAATGGCAACGCCACATAGGATAAGGCTCCTTAAAATGAGCCTTATCTATCTTTGTAGCAAAACTGGAAATATACATACAAGAGAAAGAACAAAATTAAAAGAAGTGAAAGAGGAAGATGATGAACAATGAAGAGGAGAAGGAGTCTATTGAAAGACCCCAAAAAGCTACAACGCTATCTCATTTCTCATTTTTGAAAAGTTAAAACGGGTTATTAGAGACTTCATACTAGAGCTTAGGGGACATTATAGACTTTTAACAATTAAGGCCATAGAAGGTAATGAAAGGCTAAAATGGCGCTATTCAGGCTTTGACAAGACCATTTCATAAATTCTCCCGTGGGTTGGTTACCTTGAGCAAGCAAATATAAGTTAATGCGCTAGCTCTGCACATCTCATCTCAAAACCCCAAATGGTGCCTTTCTTCTGTGTCCAACGGTTCTGATTCACACCCCTTTCCTAACAGTAATACCCTAAATCCCCTCTCCTCCTCTCATTTCAATACCTTTCGATATTCCCTCAATCATTTCCATTTCCATTCTGACTTACCGAAGAATTCACAGATCTCTCGACTCTACTCTCATTTTTCGTTTCTTCCGGTTATAATCATGGCAGCAGCAGTTTCGGCGCGCGAGGAGAACGTTTACATGGCCAAATTGGCCGAACAAGCCGAGCGCTACGAGGAAATGGTTGAATTCATGGAGAAAGTATCGGCCTCGTTAGGAGAGTCCGAGGAACTCACCATTGAGGAGAGGAATCTACTTTCGGTGGCTTATAAGAATGTTATCGGGGCACGGAGGGCTTCCTGGCGCATTATATCTTCGATTGAACAGAAAGAGGAATCCAGAGGGAATGAAGACCATGTCAACACTATTAAGGAGTACAGATCTAAGATTGAATCGGAACTTTCCAACATTTGTGGAGGAATTCTAAAGTTGCTTGATTCCAGGCTGATTCCTTCCGCTTCTGTTGCCGATTCCAAGGTTTTCTATCAGAAAATGAAAGGGGATTATCACAGGTACTTGGCTGAATTTTTGACTGGTGCTGAAAGAAAAGATGCTGCTGAGAATACCCTTTCCGCCTACAAATCTGCTCAGGTTTGGTCTTTATTTGATAATATTTCTTCTTACATTGTAGGTTTTTGTTGTCTTTATATTTGACATTTTCTCATTGGGTTCAATTCCGTAGGCATTTCAAATCCTGTTGTTTCCATCCATGTTTTCTTTGATGCGATTTTTAGTTTATCTTATAATATGGCTTAATCGCCCTTAAAATCTTCTGTCATCTGAAAATATGTTCGTTGGTGTTATAGGCTTAGAGCGTCTTGTTTGACTTTGGCATGTGAAATCATAAATTAACGGCGCAAAAGATACCAGTTTGAAGCTAATATGGCATGATATTGTTTAATTCAATCAATTCTGCCATGATTTAGCAATTTCCATGAGATTGTTATCCATTTCTATTTACTTAGAGCGAGTTATAAACTTGCACGGCCTTAAGATCTGGAGTGCAATTGTTGACCTTTGGTGTTTTGGGTAATTTGTTTGTAATTATCAATGTAAACGTTCTTGTTCAAAAACAACTTCAAATTCTTTCGAGAACTCCCAGTATCTCTCATGTTGAAATTATTCAATTTTATGCGCGTGATGTGTTTACTTGAAATACAATAATCATAATTTTTATGTTTTCTCTACACTGTTTCTGCATATAAGCAGCTACCTTGGATTACATTTTAGATCTTAGACTCTGTTCATTTATGGAGTATTATGTCTTTTAGTTAGCAGAAGGAGCGAACAAATCATTGTAAAGCATTTTGTCATGTGATAATGTACATTGTTTAAATAAATTACAAGTATAGCTACCGTGCCATGCACGGAAGATATAATTCAAAATTTACTTATTAAATAAGAAATTTTAAAATTTGATGTTTATACATAAATAAGACAACTAAAAATAATAATAAAAGTATTGATATAACTACAGAAAGATGTTGTCAACAAAATTATATAAAATAATGTAATAATTTTTTTAAATGGCTCATTTGAGTTTGAACTAAACATGCACAGTCAATTATTTACCTAATATTAGTTGTGTAATAACTTTATGATAAATTGCATCATAAGCCTGCAATCTTTGCATTCATTTGTTATTTTCTTCCTAAACTTTAAATTTAGACCAACAGGCCTCCCACTTTAGATTAGTAAGTATAACCTGAATCCAATTGAACTCAATTAGAAAAAATTTATTATAAAACCAAAACCAAACCCAACCCAACCCAGTACAATACAAAAGTAACGCAAGGATTAGGTTGGGTTAGGCAGGTTTTGTTTCACTCTATATCATATTTAATGTTAAATTAAAAAAAGAAGTTACTTTACCCAATCAAAGAATAAGCCAATATTAAGACCATATATGTATATATCTTACATATTTCACTTTTTGGCTGCAAATCCTACAGTATATAAACTGATATAATAATTTTGTTTAAATGACTCATTTTGAATTGCAACTATACATGTACAATCCACTATTTACCTAATATTTGTTGTATAATAACTTTATGGTAAATTAAAACATGGGCCCCCAACCTTTACATCTATTTGTAATTTCCTCCCTAATTTTTAAATTTAGACCAACAGGCCTCCAACTTTGGATTAGTAAGTGCAACCTGAAACGAACTCAACTCGATTAAAAAACTTTATTATAAAACCTAACCCAATCCAATGCAATAGAAAATGAACGCAAGGATTAGGTTAGGTTAGACAGGTTTTGTGTCACTCTATATCATATTCAATGTTAAATTAAAGAAAGAAGTTACTTTACCCAATAAAAGAATAAGCTAATATTAAGAGAGAGAGAGAGAGAGAGTGTGTGTGTGTGTGTGTATATATATGAAATAGATTTAACCCTTTTGATGCAACATCTTTGACTAAAATGGTGCAAATCCTACACGATAGCAACTTATTTTCAACCCATTACATCAAATAAAAAATGTTATCTATATTTATCTATTTTATTAGTATTTAGCAATCAATTTAACTCACAAATAAATTTGATTATCTTAGGGAACTCTATAGAAAGCGGGAGATGAAATCTAATTATTATGTATTTACTTGAAATATACAATTTTGTTTTAAAAAAAATTAAATAAGAGACTAACATATTTTTAAAGATAACAATCTAGATATTTCAATTGTTCATGTTTGAACACTGGCTGTTTAGGAAAAGACCTATTGTGAGAGGGATAAATTTTCATGTTTGCACAATAAAATATCGGCGAACTTAAGGAATGCATAGTATAATTATATTTTATTGTTGAAGATCATAAAAAATAAAAATATAAATTTTATTAAGATAATATAAATTCTGAAAAAGGTCTTTAAATATAATATTTGTTGTTGAATTGGTTGCTTTCACTTTATTAAATACAATGAATATTCCTTTAGTTTGGGACCTTTGATCTTTTTAATAATTTTTATTATTTTTTTTTTGGGTGCTTTACATGCTAAACTACGAACTTACTTCAAGGTATTTTTGGATATGAAAACATTATTTTCATGCTTGTATATCATATAACTCATCCCGCGATTAAAGAACTTAATCTAAGCATCATAATATTACAAGAAATGTTAGATGTATGTATGCATATAACCTACTAAAATTTAGAATTTACATTTATTAGTGGGTTTGACTTTCATTGTTTCTGATAAGGAAAATATATATTAAGTTAGGCTAAAATTAGAATACAAATTAGAAAAAATTATTAGTGTCGTAAAACTCATTTATAGCACATTAATTATTTTATTCCTTTTACATATAGGCAAACGGTGTTCTTCAATATTTTTAGTATCTGATCAATGTGTTGATTAATTATGTGATAAATTGGTTAATTAATAGATTGGTGAATATATGTCACCATATTGAACTCCTAGTTTATTTATTAGAGTGAACTCTCTAAATGTATTTTTTTAGTACATTTTGCTTCATTCCGGAATCTTCAAATGGATTGATTGTGAAAATTGCATAATAATCGGATGAATAAAAATGATTATGTGCTGTTGATTTAGGGTTAGAAATTGAAACTCTATAGCTGGAAATATTAAATCAAAATGCAAGGAAAAAAAGGGAATTTAGGAAGGATTGAAGAAGATTGGAACAAAAAGGAGAGTTGAAGCAATATATAAGGGAGGGAGAACAAAAGGATATTTAATTTAAGAAGATAATAATAATAAGATGAATGCGGTAAAATAGGAAGGTTACCGCAATATAGTTGTACCCATAGATACCGCGTAAAAAAGGCGGGGAAATTGCGGTGCCTATAGGCACTGCTACCCTTGATTTAAGAATATATAGATTTGATACTTGCGTCTCAAGTCTTGCTTCTTAATTGTTGTTTCTAAGGTTTACCCCTCAAGTCTAAGCATTGAGGCAACTAAAGTGTTGCCTATTTATGTTTTATATTTCCCTGACACTATTAATTAACATCAAGGTTTTCGTTAGTATTTTTGGATCAGATCGTTAGACGAGTCTTACGGATTGGAGTGAAGATCGTAAGATCTTATAAGTAACTAAATAAAATTTATCTTTTAAATTTAAAGGTAAAATAGAAATTTGAACAACAAATTAGCATACTCCCTTTGTCCCCACAAATAGTCTCATTTCTATTTTCACAGTCGAAAAAAAGATTTTAATGTTATTGGAAAAAATAGAATTTTCACGCTTCATATTTAAATGCCCTTATCTATATCAAGCATTTACTGTGGGTAAGTTCAACAATGCACATTCAATAAAGGTATAATAGAAATATAAAAAAGTGACTCTCAATAAAGTAAGTGGCCATAATTTGCGATAAACAGAAATGGAAAATTTCATAGGACGAAGGGAGTATATGAATTAATAATTCACTTAAAGAAAAATAAGAGAGTAATTTACATCTTTTCACTCAATTAACAAGCAATCCAGAAGTATGATCTTTTCTCCCCCAAGTAGTAACCCCAAACACAATTATATATTTTTTAAATGTGACTTTTAAACGTGAATAGATGATGTGAATGATAAAATGAAATTCTTCGCAATTGCTGATCTTATGTTCTATCTAATCATTATTATATAATTATGCTTATATAAATAAATTTTCATCCTTTTTAGTTTTAAACTTTTGCCAAAACATCAAAGGCAATTTTATGTTTATCTAATCATTTTTCTGGTTTGTTTTAATCCTTCACCTTTAGTTCGGGGCAACATATTTAGTGCTCTTTGATAATTTTTCTTTTGGATTACTTAAAATAGAAAGCTAACAGCTTATTCCATTGTTTTAAGTTTTAGGCACAAAAATGAAGTTAATTTGAGGGGTAAAAAAAAATAGGATTGGTAGGATTCTATGTGATCCTATCAAGGGGTGATCATATGCATGATCTGGATTGATTTGCAATTTAGGTTATGATCCCACGATTCGGATCGCGATCTTGACAACTGTGATTGACGTTAACTTTCTTTATAGTTTTTTCTGCCGTTTGCCTTTTTATTTTCTTCTAAATTATATTATTAGTTTGTCTTTTTTGGGCTGCCTTGTTCTGAGCTACCCAATTAAACCTTCCTAGACACTGATCACATGAATAATAACTTGTTTCGTACTTCTGTATCACATACCTTATTATACATTTCTATTCATTGATTTTGCCCCTCTGCTATATTTTACAGGACATTGCCAGTGCAGAACTTGCTCCGACGCACCCAATCCGACTTGGACTGGCTCTTAACTTTTCAGTATTCTACTATGAGATTTTGAACTCTCCCGACCGTGCTTGTAATCTTGCCAAGCAGGTAAGGAGATTATTTTTAATTTTTTATCTATTCCGAGTTTCCGGGAAGCTTTAGCCTATAGAAGTTCAGATTAGTTTTCACTTTCAGTGTTAAATTTTTCATTGAAGACAGATTTGCGTTTCTTTTTGTTATGGGTTTATCATATCCAGCTTTTGTGATATTTATTTTCTCGTGTGGCAAGGCCTTTGATGAAGCAATTGCTGAGTTAGATACCCTAGGCGAGGAGTCGTACAAAGACAGCACTTTGATTATGCAACTTCTGCGCGATAACCTCACTCTCTGGACATCAGATATGCAGGTATTAACCAAACCCTCCTCCGCATTATACAAACTATGATATTACTCTATACTCTCTCATCTGGGTTCAATCTACCGGTGATTACTTAACTTTTAGAGTTTGTTCTAGGGAGCTTTATCCATGAATCAAAATTTATCAGTTCAATATTAACATCAAATTTTTCATACAAAAACAAATTTCCGCACTTCCCAATAATCTTTCTTTACATTCTCCCAAAAAAATTAACGTTCAAAAATCAAATCCTTCATAAAGCTCCCTAGAACGAGCTCTTAGTAGATTGGTGACAAGTTAATTGTCTGAACTTGGTGTTTGAAGTTAAACTTTAACTGAAGTTAAACTTTGTTAAAGTTTGGTTAGTTCGAGAATCTGACAAGAGATGCCATAGCAATCTAGTTATTTGTGGATTAGTTTTCCAATTAGAATATCATGCCAGCATTTTTGTGAGAACATCTCTAATGCAAGGCCACTGACTCTGTCTGAGATATGATCTCATAAACTCTCTTTTTCGTACTTTTCTTCAAATCTCACTTCACACCTTTTTTTACTCCATCACTTTCTTGAAACTATATCTATCCCCCCCCCCCCCGGCGGCCCAAAGTTTTCCCTCTCTTTTCATTTTCCCTGTTTTCTCTTTATTTCCACATGCAACCCACCCACGCCCCCTCCCCCCAAAAAAAAAATAAAAAAGCACACGTACCGGCAATTGCATTGAAGATGCTCTGTGTCAATTTAGTGGATATGATGATGTGACTAAATTTCGACGAAAGTTTTAGTTGGACAACAGATTTGGAACCACTGAAATTAAGTTAAAGGACCACAGGTGTTTTTGATTGTTTTATCATTAACTAATTATCTTAAGGGTTTACTTTTCCATTTCCATTTCCATGACTACCTGTTGCAATTTAGAATGGGAATTGGGAAATTGAGAAGTACTGCTGCTAATTATTAATTAATGATTAATATGCGGGTGTGAATGTAGGGTGATGGAAATGATGAGATCAAAGAAGCTCCTAAACATGATGATGAACAACAATGAGAGAGTTGGGGCGGTCACCGGCCCTCAAATTTTTAAGTTTCACTTTTCTGATGGCTGTTTTTTCATAGTAGGAGAAGTGACTATTTTCTTTCTTTGCTCTATTGTGGCTTTTCTTCTAGGAGAGTTGGTCTCTTTATCTTACTATTATAACCTGATTGCACTTGAATTTTAATGCAATTGTGATACATTTCAAAACCATCACGGTAAATATTTTCTATCACTTTTTTGTATTTTGAAAATGCTTAGTTTTTTTTCTTCAATTATTTTTTCCTTTTTTTTGTTTTGTGTTTTTTTTAATTTTATTTAAGATTTTTCTTTTCTTTTGTCTTTGTTTAATTCATGTACTAAACTTTATTACAAGTTTAATTCGTGTAGCCGATATTGTTAGTTACACTGTTTCAAATTCATGTAACAAAGTATGTTACACTTTTTAAACTTATATAAAAAAAACAGTGTTGCACGTTTTAATTTCTATAGTAAAGATTGTTACACTATTTTAAATTCATATGATATAAGGTATATTGCACAATAAAATTTGTTTATTAACTTATTTTATAATCTTTTTATGTACTTCATTTCGTCTTAAAAACATAGTACACTATTATAGTTTAAGTCGTCATAGTCCACTTACTATATTGAACATGCATTTAATATTTCATTCTTATATGTGCTTCTAATTAATTATTGTTATTCAATTACCTATGCGTTGCAAGTATTTCAAATAATTAATGAAATATATGGATATATTTGGAAAAATAAGGTAAAATTTAATGTTTTAACTATATTAATTATCGTTTCTTAATCTATGTGAAAATAACTACTGGACCATCTTTGTGGGACGGAGGGCATGTGTAACAGGGATATGTTATAAAATGTAATATAATTTCTGTAACATAAATTATTACACAGATTGTTACACAGGTAACTAACTTTGTTTATACATAACATAAATTGTTATATACAGAACATAATCTACTACACAAATAACGGACTTTGTTAAAAAAATAACATAAATTGTTGTTACACACATCACAGATAATATCACACTCATAATTGAACCCTACGACCTATGTGACATGTTCTATTTGACATGTACAATGTTGTACCTACTGAAATATGAATTTAAAAAAAAAAAATGTTTTTAAATTTCAGAATTTTGGGTGTTAATTGGCATAAGTTGTTTTAGCTTAAATTGCTTCTATGATGTAAATTAAAAAGGTTTACATTGGCTCATACATAATCACATTGGTTCTACTACCTACGTGATATAGTCTATTTACTATGTACAATGTCGTACCCAATGAAATATGAATTTAAAAAAAAAAAATGTTTTTAAATTTCAGAATTTTGGGTCTTAATTGGCATAAGTTGTTTTAGTTCAAATTGCTTTTATGATGTAAATTAAAGAAGTTTGCATTGGTTTATATGTAATCACATTTTACTTCACTCTTTTTTAGATCGCACTCATGGAGTAAGAATTTAAATTGTAGTTTTTTATCATTGAGTTTATTATCAAAACCTATCGAAAATTTTATAACAAAACCTCTCGTCTTGTGTAGCGTGCTAATATATACATAGTGAGTATCTTTACATGACACACATTGTGGGAGGTTTTGTAAAATTTTTAAACAAAAAAATTTAATTGTGTACTTCTCAATACATTGTTGTACGTTATCTTTCGTAATTTCAATAACTAGGCCGTGCCCTAGCTCGAGGATTTGGCTTCTCCATTGAAGATGTAACACATCTTGTTACACAAATAACAGATTTTATTACACCCGTTGCCATGCAATTTTAAGCTAAATATTGAAAAATAGGATATGTTACATATCTCATTTTCGTAACAAGGGTTACGATATGTATATATATATATATATATATTTTTTTTTTTTTTGGTATAACAAGAGTTACGATATTGGTATATGTGCAATTAAGGGGCAAAAAAAAAATGGAAAAGTACAAAAGGAAGAAAACTAAAAAATAAAAGTTAACTAGATGCTCAACAAAATAATGGTCAGGAAATTCGCCAGAAAAGTTGTCAGAAAACTTAACGACGGCTCCAGCGACAGCAAGTCGTGGCCATAAATAAATAAATTAAGGATATGCTCGAAATAAAGTATTGTAAAAAGTTTTCAGAGGTGAGTTTCAAGTATCCTTGACAAAAGGAGCCACATCATAAAACATTGGCTAAATTACGCCTAACGTCCTCAACCTTTCACGTAATTATCGATCACATCTCTAACCTTTAACTTTCCTTCTAGGCGTCTTCAACCTTTTAAAAGAATTACACCTAATGTCTCTCATGACGAAAATCGTTTATTCTTTCGTTAAATTTGGAGTACTATGGTGAAATACAAAAACTAAATATTTTGATATTAAAAAATAGGGAGAAACATCCCATCTTTTTGGCTGCGATTTCCATTTTCGGCAACTAGCCTTTGGGGGTGTTTAGCTGCTGGAAATGGCAGCACAGGGAAGACACCCCTCGGTGCCACTGGAAATGGCGGCAAGAGTATTGTCATTTCCGGCAGCACAGGGGGGAGACTCTACCCCCCTTATTTTGCTGTTTTGCTGCTATTTCTGACAATCAAACCTCCTCCCTCTCCCCCAAAAATGTTGCTGGAAATGGCAATCCTTAACTGTCATTTTCAGCAGCCAAAATGGGGGGTGTGGCAACCAAAAGGAAGGGTCTCTCCCCCTTTTTTTTTAAACATTAAAATATTTATTTTTTTATATTTTGTCATAGTACCTCCAACTTATGGAAGAATTAACAATTTAAGATTGAGGACCCTCAGAAGGAAAATTAAAGGTTAGAGACGTGATCGATAATTACTTGAAAAGTTGGGGATACTAGGTGTAATTAACCCTAAAACATTTCAAGGTTATGAGAATTTATTGAGCTTGCAAGGAGTTGTGAAGGTAAGAGTTGAGCATGAGAAATGGAAAGGGCCAAATAGATAGGAGCTCGTTGCATACTTGCACTGATACAAACGAGTCTAGAGAAAATCGCACTGTCAAGTTCTAGAGATTTTCGGTTCCTTTTCAAAGTAATTGGAAGGAAAGACTTAAATTGAGGAAGTCAGTGCTGAAGTTTATAAGCTTTTAATATCCCATGCCACCACAATTTATCCCAAAATTGAATAATCTCATCCAATCAAAATATTATCTTTGGTCTACCTCGTATCAGTAGAGAACATTCTTCACGTTGACCAAATCATCAATCTCGTAGTCTTAACAATACCTCTATACGAGATCACAAAAAACTAGGTTGCACTTGAACCCATGAACATGCCTTTAAATACCCAAAGTATAACATGTGATGGGAATTCAAAAAGGGGCAATTGGAGAAATAGGCTAATTTTGGACCTTGTTATGGAAACATGGCAAAAAACTTAAGCTTTTGGAAAAATTGCAATTTTGTTGGGTAAAATTACTCATACATTCTTCTTGCAAAAATGGCAAAAACAATTGGATACTTGTGATTTTGTGTAATACACCCATATCCATGGTCCAAATTGAATAATGTGGAATTATTAAAATAAGAGACACAATAGATAAATTGTTTTACACCATAGATAAATTGTTTTACACAATGAACACTCATAGTGGAGGGAAAGAAAAGAAGCTGGCAACCATCTTTCACCATTGCACAACTTCAAGTACAGACAGAAAATCTAGGCAAAGCTTCTTGAATGTTCCCAAAAATTCAAAAACCGTGTGATGAGCTCCTCTATTTTACCATTTTCATGGAGTTTTTAAGATAAACTTTGGGAGCATTGATATCATCTTCCTTTATTCTTTAACACTACAATGTGAGGTAGAACACCAAAAACAATGGTTCTTGAAGTTTCCCAAAGAGGGAAGATGACATGGATTCTCCTTAGTTTTGATCACTTCCCCTATGTGGGTAGATTAAAGCTCACCCCTCCTACATCGCATGCCATGTAGGAGGGGGTATGCTTTAATCTACCCACATGGGGTTAAGTGATCAAAACTAGTGTTCTCCTCCAGTCACCATCTTTATAAAGCTTATAAGATACATTTGAGTGTTTTGAAGACTCAAATTTCCACATTGCATCACAAGGTGAGTAATGAAGTTAACTATGAGATTATATATTACTCCAATATCTTGTTAGGATGGCTCATAAATCACTACGCAAAGTCAGCTATAAATATTTTTGCAGAGAGAACATGTGAAAGAGTGGATTAGCTAGCCAATATCTTGGACTTTACACTTATAACTGCATTTCTGGATTTCAGCTGTAAATTTACTGTAAATGTATAATTTTGTTCTTAAGAAAATGTAACCAATTGGATAAACAAGAACTTATTAACCGTTCTATCTTAACGTGAGTAATGATGTTAGATATGGGATTATATGTTACTCCAAAATATTAATAACGTGGTTCATATATCAGTAACCAAACTCAGCTTAAAGCATAGAGAACATGTGAAGGACTGGATTAGCTAGCCAATTACCGGGATTTAACACTTAAAACCTGCATTTCTACATTTCAGTTGTAGACTTTCTCTAAATGTATAATTTTTCTTTAAGCAAAATTTAACCAAATGGATACAAGAGCCTCTTAGTCTTTCCATCCTAAGGTTAGTAATTGTTTTAGATATGTGATTATATGTTACTCTAAAATATTCTCATGGTTGTTCATACATCAGTAATCAAACTCAATTTCTTGCATAAAGAACACGTGAAAGAGTGGATTAGCTAGCTACTGCGTAGGACTTCACACTTAAAACTACATTGCTACATTTCAGTTGTAGATTTGCTCTAAAGGTACTATTTTTTCTTAAGAAAAATGTAACCAACCGGATACAAGAACCTCTTAATCTTTCTGTGACAAAGGTGAGTAATGATGTTAGGAATGGGAGTATTGTTACTCCAAATTATTATTAGGATGGTTCATACATCAATAATCAAACGCAGCTTGGTGTATAAAGAACATGCAAAAGACTGGATTAGCTTGCCAATTACTGGGACTTCACACTTAAACTTGCATTTCTACATTTCAGTTGTAGATTTCCTATAAATGTATAATTTTTCGTTAAGAAAATTTAATCAAATGGATACAAGAACCTCTTAATCTTTCCACCCTAAAGTGAGTATTGATATTAGATATGAGATTATATGTTACTCCAACATATTGCTAGGGTGATTCATACGTCAGTAAGCAAACTCAATCATAAATATTCCATAGAGAATATAAGAGAAGATGGAGAGCCAGCCAAATAATGAGATCTCACAATAAAACACATTTTCATATTTCCCCTGGAGATTTCTGAGAACTATATAGTTTTTTCAGCAGAAAAATTAAGCAAGTGCATACAAGATCCCCCTAACCTAATTACACATTTGAGTGAGTATGAGGCATAGAGCTAGGGAATTTATTGAATAGTAGTGAGAAAGTATGTGGAAGGCATCTTTCTTGAATGAGGTTTAGAACATATCTACTTATAGCCCCCATTCTAATATCATTAGCTTAACTACGAATTTCTACACAATCATGTTGTATGAATGCAACATAATAATTTGATATATTTTGATAGTTACATTGAACCAATATAAAGTGCATTTAGCAAGTTTGGTTGGCTAATACTGTCTTGTATTTATGATTGCAGCGGATATGGATACCTTTCGTTTTATTGTGTCTCATAGGGGTGAATTTATATATCCGGAAAACCAATGGGTATGGAATGACACGATGACTACCTCTATTGAAGTCCGTCTTTCCATTACCTACGACACACTTTTAGATCACTCGAGGGATCGCTTACAAGTGGATATGGGTACTCACACTTTAACGTTAAAGTTTAAAGTCCTAAATATAAACCTTCCACTTGCAGACCTTAGAGACCAAAGAGATTTGGCTTGATACATCACACTACACAAGGAAACTACATTGTGTATGGTATTGGTTCCACGTAATCCAACATTAGATCCGCATGAGAGTACCCTATAGAAATGATAGAAATAGAGTTGCAGCCCCTAATATAAGTCTGGAATTTGAGTTTAAGCAAGGTGAGCAGGAAGCTAATGTGATTGAGTTTACTTTGAGACTCATGCTTCGGATGGTAGACATCCTATTGATAGTGCTCTGAGAACATTAGGGTCAATGACAGTGGACATTCCAACATTGAAGTTGAAGGTGTGACGGCCGACACAACCAAAGTAAAATTAACACAAAGTGGCAACGGATTGAATACCGACAATACGAAAAGTGAAAGGAGCTTTGAACAAAATACCCATCATGGAGATTTGAATGGTGATCCACTACACATATATGAGAAGGAGATATTCTTCAACAAAGAATCAATCAAGACAAGATTGCAAAAACCTGCAATTGGTAGAAAATTTCAATTCAAAGTTTGCAAGTCCAACAAAAATTTTGTTAAAGTTATGTGTCTTGCTCCTCGTTGCCCGTGGCTAGTTCAAGCCTCAAAGATTAAATCATCCGACATATTCCCCATTAGAAAGTATAACTCAGTCCACACATGCTCCATGAATTACGTGAGAAATGCTCACTAGCAAGCAACTAGTTCCATGATTGCACAACATATTAAGCGTCGGTTGCAAAGTGTCGGCCAGGTATATACCTCCCAAAACATTAATTGGTGATGTTCAGCTGGATTTTGGGGTGAACATTAGCTATGATAAGGCATGGAGAGCAAAGGATAAGGCCATGGTGCTAGTTCTTGGGTCGGGGGAAGAAAATTACCAAAAGTTAGAGTCATATTGTTATGCCTTAAGGATATCAAACCCAGGAACTGCGACTCGCATTGAGAGGGACAGTGACAGAAAGTTTTTGTATTTTTTCCTATCTTTTAGTGTGTGTCCGCAGATTCAATGCCTCTATACGACCAGTTATATGCATAGATGGGGCACACTTGAAAGGAAAATACAAAGGCACAATGCTCATTGCAATTGGACAAGATGGGAACCTACAAATATATCCTATAGCTTGGGGAATAGTGGACTCTGAAAATGATGCATCTTGGAATTGGTTTTTGTCGAGTTTAAAAGAACAAGTGCCTGACGCGCCCGAACTTGTTTTCATTTCAGATAGGAACGTTAGTATAGTGAAGGCAGTTGAGGAGGTTTACGCCTACCAAACCATTGATGTGGCACTTGGAAAATAATAAAAAGAAGAAGTATAATGGTGAGAAATACATCCCTCTTTTTCTCCGAGCAACTCGATGCCATCGTTTAGAAGATTTTCACTATTGCATGGAACAAATTAGGAGTGTGAAAGCCGAGCTTGCAACTTATTTAGAGGGTGTTGGATTTGAGATTTGGTCCCGAGTTTACTTTTCTGGAGACCGCTATAATATGATGACATCATATGACGTGGAGTCTACCAGTGCCTTATGCCATCCCATTGTTCCTCTTGTAGAGAATATTCAAGGCATTTTACAAAAGTGGTTTCATGATAGGAGTAAAGCTGCCTCAAAGTGTAACACTACATTGACCCCTAAGATAGAATTTGAGCTGAGGACTACGTTTGAGGCAAGCATATCTTTGAGGGTTCGAGTGATCGCAGATAATAAATTTCATATTGGGATTGGTGAGGACACAAACTTGGTGGATTTCGGAGATAATAGCTGTACCTGTCAGGAATTTGAAATGAAGAATATGCCTTGTCTACATGCTGTGTGTGCTGCCACTTTTCAGAGAAGGTCTTGCTATGAGTTGTGTTCTCCCTACTACACGACAGCATATTGGAGAAGTGCTTATTTAGAGTCTGTGGTCCCGCCTCTGAATGAGGTTGATTGGAATGTTCCACAAGAAATTCGATACTTACTCGCACAACCACCATCTATACAGAGACAACCAGGTTGTCCCAGAACTTAAAGGAGACACTCTTTCATTGAGACTACAAGAAGGCCCTGCAAGTGTAGAAGATGTAGCGAGCTCCAGCACACCAGAAGAATGTGCAACAACCCTATTCCTTGCACCTAATCGACATATCTCAATTTCATAGAGTGCCTTTTGGTCTACTCTACTGATTTTGGTCTTAGGATAGTTGTCCAGAATCTTTTGTCATATATATTTTATGCTTTAAAATTGCAGTTACAGTCATTTAGAATGGGAAATATATAAAAAGTGAGATTTTATATATTTTTTATGTGGCCATGTTTTACCTGTGAACAGATATTGGCTTTTATTTTCTGGACAAAATATGCATCTCTGGCTAATCTACATTTTGAAGAAAATTTGGAATAATACATTTTCGTATGTATTCATGTTCTAACGAGTTATATATATAGTTGTTAAGTTCTAGAAAAAATATATTTCTACGGTTAATCTACGTTTGGTTCTGGGAAAAAAGTAGAATCATATTTTTCATATGTACTCATAGTTTACTGGTCGCCAGTAGGATTTTATGTTCTGGAAAAAATATACGTTTTTGGCTAATCTACATTTTGTGATGCAAAAAATGTATAATAATACATTACTCATTCATGATAGCATTCACTTTATCTCACGCAACTAAACTTGAGGAAAAGGATTGTATGCCGTGGGAACTACCATGATAATCTTTTCTACACTGTAGTTGCATTGAACCATTATAACTCTTTCTACAACTGCACGCTTTATTAAATGATATAAGACGTACACGAGTACAAACTGACACCCATTCAACAAGCATAGGAATGAACGCACATACACGACAAAAAACCATGATATGTATGATATCATGTCCCGACAAAATTATAAACAGATACAAAAAGCTAAAGCATGTGGTAACATAAGCTCATACATTATCGACACCAAAATCGTCACTAGATTCACTACCATCACCATCAATGACAACAACCTCTGAGACATGTGAGTTTATGGAACGGTTTGTAGGTATGAAGTTCTTTCGACGTCGCTGGATCCTGGCTGTGATGTTGCTTGCTAGTGTCGGTGTAGACATGCGAGGCACCAAAGGACCAAGTCATTGGAACAGAACAGGTTCTGCCAGAGATCTTGGTAGGCAATTGGGGATTGCATCGAGGTCAATCACATTTGCATAGTTATGTATGAGCGGAGCCAAAGCATGGAAATGGCACAGGTTCCACTGGAGCTCTCCGCAGGCAGTCTGGAGTTGCCTCAAGGTCGATGACATTTTCGTAGGCACAAGGTCAATCACAGCCTGGTTTTATTCCCCAACCGTGTGGCTTGACTCTCCACTTTCAAAGGAGTCATTACCCAGTTCATTATGTTCCTTTGAATTCATTTGGAGACACCTTTTTGAGAACAGCACAAGTCTTCTTAACCAACAATTCTCTGATATTAACTAAGGCATAGCTATGGTTTATATAGCCAAAATCAGTCTATAACCTTTGGATTTTCAACATGTATACTGGATTATACATTGGAAATGTAATCCCTCTGAAATTATTCTTGCAGCCCCAAGATTCTCTTAGCATATAGCCTTATGTCAAGTTTACTAATTAGGGCTCACACGTATAATTGGGTATTGGCTATGGTGTGTACGCATCTCAATATTGTACACCGTTCTCAGCAACTCATGCAATATACCGAGTTGTAGAATCTGGGTAAATGTGGTATATTTCCTGCTATTGATTTAGATTTCTTTATAGGGTTGAAGAACCGGATTTTGTATAATTCTACTTCGACTTGTAGGATGCATGTAAATGTTGAATGTTTCGAGAGACTGGTGTTCCAAATATTGAATGTTTAGAATTGTTGAATATTTCGGGAGACTGATGTTTCGAATGTTGAATGTTGAATGTTTCAAATTGTTTACCAGCAATCGATCCATTGTTCCTCTGAAATACAATCTTCAATGCATCACATAAATGTAGAATACTACGCTTTAGCTGAAATTAACACGAATTAAAACAACTGGAATTCTTCCACTAATGTGTGCAACATGGTTAACCTACATGCTTTAGCGTCTGCATAGTTTACATAAGGTGTTAAGCATAGCATAGCATCTCACATCAAAATGTATAGATACAAAAGCTAGACAAAATAAGCCACATCGAATGGGTTAAAGGAGTTAGCATTAACAACAAAAATGTAGGAATAGGCTATTGCCATAAGAAGTTGACATAAGCTTCGTCTAGGCTCTTTTTGTGCATGCTCTGCTATGTAAAGCATACGCTGATATGAACTTTTATTCCCGTTTCTCTTTGGCCGGTTTACAATGTCAGTTGTGTCAAGAACCGATGTTTTTGTGGTAGACCTTGTTACCCTTCTTGTATTGATAGTCGTTTGAGCATCACCAAACTTTTCAGTTAGTTTGCTGGTACACTACCGTCATCATCGCTTTCACTTGCCCTTTCTGTACTAGATTTGGCTCACTCACTACCCCCTTCACTTGCCCTTTCTGTACCAGATTTGGCTCCCTCACTACCCCCTTCTATTGCCCTTTCTGCACCAGATTTGGTTCCCTCACCACTCCCTGACATGACTTCTAGACTTAAGTCTCT
This sequence comes from Nyctanthes arbor-tristis, assembly GCA_963692815.1. Classification (NCBI taxonomy): domain Eukaryota; kingdom Viridiplantae; phylum Streptophyta; class Magnoliopsida; order Lamiales; family Oleaceae; genus Nyctanthes; species Nyctanthes arbor-tristis. The sequence goes on from CAVNYN010212844.1 coordinate 44,002, forward strand.
ACCGGCAGTAAAACCAGAATTTTCACCATTACTTCCTTCTTCCACTTGAGCATTAAATACTGACACATTCCCCAGGCCAAGACTCAGCGCAAAAGGGGTGTCAAGGCCAACTCAGCAACGAAGTTTGGCTAGAGTGTTAGACACACCCTTTTGCTAAGCTGCTAATACTTGGCTATATGGGAGTGCAAAGTAGTACAGTTTGTTTCAACTTGTGAGGCCACGGATTTCACAAACTCTGTTACTTCTTACCTCCAGCTGTCGACAGTCCTATCAAGCTGCCTTCTAATAGAATCTCTAACATCATCCACTACACCTTGAAATCGTATATTCTGATCTTCCAACATACTAACCAACTCATGCTTCTGATTTCATCTTGTACAGAATGAGGATGGCTGTAGGATGTTAGAGGAACCCTCCTCTCGAGATTGTTATTAGCATGGGCCCCACCCAAATGTGATCCTCAAGCACCATCTTGCTCATCAGTAGACTCTGATCTAATTGGCTTGTCATCAATACAGAGAACCCAGTTAGCAGCAAATTCATCTAACTACTGGTCCAGCCGATCTTCTCTAACTGAGAAGCTGGTCATCCATGTCGTAGCTGACTCATCAGTAGTAAGAAGTAATGTAGGCAAGACCCTTAGCTGTGTTAAAACAGGAGAAAATCACGTAAGAGCTTGCAATAATGTGAAATCAATCTCACAACAATAAGTGCCACTGCGTAGTTAAACCGACCTTTTTTTTAATAATAAAATTGTGATATGTTGACAAATGACAGGTTTTCCTTGACTACCATTGGAGTATTCATGGAATGGTAGGTTCAAGGCGAACACCAAAACTTTTTCCCAAAATTGGCACGGCTTCGTAGCACCATATTTGTTGCAATAAAGAAATGAGTTGTTTTTACATGACACAGTACCAAAATATTGAATATGTAGATTCAAAACTAAAATTAAACTCTTACTTTGGATGCATGGACAAACCCGTAGGCTGAGTAGTGAAGAACTTGAACCTTCGCCCCACGCTTGCGCCAGTCTGAGTTAATAGTCCTAATCAATGACTGGTAGTATTCAGTTTTTCAAAGGAGATCCGATAACAACCTCAAGTTGTCTAACCAACATAGAGTTCGCTCATCAATGCCATATTACTGTTCAAGTGCTCGTAATACCCCTTCACTTGTAAGCACTATACCCAGTTTGAACTTATCAATGCGGTGACTACAATTGAAGAAGACATTGTAGACATCTTCAAGGAATATTCGCACTTTAGTTGTAGTTGCCGCTAAGGTTCTTTCCCCATATTCGCACTTTAGACCTGTTATTAGTGCGTACTCTTGGATGGAGAACTGAGCTAGTCGGCTGTTTATGTCGAACTATGCCTCTTGACCCTTGTTGCACTGTATCTTTCGCAGCATGAATTCATGAAAGAGTTGTGCTGAAAAATACAGGTCGCGGTCCCTCAAATGTGTAAGATGGGCAAACTATGTGGTATTGAACTTTTGCAGCTGCCAGTCATCAAAGAGATCGGAAGAGCAACGTCGTGTCCAACCACTCCAGATTTGTCATATACCCAACTTGGGCCCTAAATTGCCTTTGCACACACAATTCTCGACTCATCTACAACGCATAAACCATTTGCCAGCAAGGTGATTAGCTAAAAATTTCTATTAATCCTTAAAATTATGTAATAGTGGACCACCCCAATATATCTAAATTCAAAATTTTGTTGAGTCTTAAATGGTCTTCCATACACGTAAAATAAATTACAGAGCGTAAAATATAGTAATCTAAACAAGCATAAAATACAATCACAGATCGTACACAGAACAAAAGGGCAATGCTTCAGATTTAAAATGCTTTGATGATTAAAAAATAGAAGAAGATGATGACATTAGATGTAGGATATAGGGAAATTGTTGATTTTTTTCTGTGAGTGTGTAATGGAAGATATGTAGAATATGGGGAAATTGTTGAATTTTTTCTCTGAGTGTGTAATGGAAGATATAAAGGCAATGTAGCCAATGAGGATCATAGATAACTAAATCTCATTACCAATTCCAATCTAGCAAGTGAAAAATTGATGGGTTTGAAGGTTAGTGGTATTCTTTGTGTTGTTTTGATTATCAGAATACCGATCCTTGTATGTTTGATTTTTACAAGTTAGTTTTTGAATTCCAAAAGCCTGCCTTTAACTTTTTAACAAGTCTATCTCAGTTAGAAGCGTGTTAGAAGTTTGGTGTTCACAAGCTAGATCAGTATGCTACTTTTGAGAAGGCTTGAAGGTAAATCCTTTCTATTCACTCCGTGCACCATAGATTTCAGCTTGAGCATCTATCTTGATCATTTGATTTTTAATCTATTCCTTTTTAGAGCTTACAGTTTTCTGGTTGTTACAGTTTTCATGTAGTTTCGTCCTTTCCTTTTATATACTTGGAGAAGAATGCCAAGAATGTTCACTTGTCATGTAATTGTAGTGTAATTGTGTATAGACACATCACTTTTGTGCTCAAACAGTTTTTGGTTCTCTTTATGATGTTGTAAATGAGTCTATTTAAATAATTTCATATTAGTAGAGCAAAAGAATTGGAGTTATTATCATATATTTAGAAGTTCACAGTGAATGGGAGTTGTATTGTGGTAAAGATAAATATATTTCTCTTGGATTTGAAGATAACCTTTCTCCTCTTCTTTTTTTTTTTTTTTGGGTATTCTTTTGCTTGAATTTCTCTTTCATTTACATGATTTACCTCAAACATGCAAATGAAAAAAATGTATTTATTTGTTTTTTGATTTTATGGATTTTGAAAAAATGGAGGTTGTTGGCCTGAAAAAAGACAAGAATGGTTGTTGTTAAGAGTAAGACTAAGGGCATCTAGATTGATTGGCATAATCTTTAGGTTGATTGACATAATCAGCTTCCAAGAATATGATTTATCTAGGTTGAAAGGTGTTTCTGCAGGGAGTTAAGAATCCAACTTATTTTTTGCTTTCATTATTTCCAACTTATTTGGACCATAAAGAAAAATTTAAAGGAGAGACGTTTTGGCTTAGTGGGAAGTTGACTTCCTATAGTTTAGTTTAATTTTATATTAGATTCCCCTTTCTCCTTTTCTTTTATTTTTCTTTTTTTTTCCCTAAACAAAAATAATATATATATATATGGAAATCCATTTGTGGGGATTGAAAAGATTTTTTTGTGAATTATTTTTAAGCAACATATAAATCATAACAGTGGTTACACTCACACAGTTTTTGAAACTTGATATTCTCACCCTTCCTCCATGATATTTAGTCATTTTAATCCATCTAAACTTACAAAATGCAGGTTAGACCATTCTTGGACTTAGACACAACTTGACAATATAAATTTATACTGCAAATTAAATCATGAATTCACTATCCGCTCGGTCGAATCGACCAATGGTATTCGATATTTATGGGCTATGTGTTTAGTTTTGTGAGAAAATGGATTTTTTCCAAATGGATTTTTTCCCTATTTTAATGGCCAACAAACTTTAATGGCCAACAAACTTTTTGGATTTATAAGTTCAAAAAAAGCTACGTTATTTATTTATTCTTTTTAAATAGAAAATAACTTATTTTCCCAAAGAAAATATCCTCACTTTTAACTAAAGGCCAGAAAGACAAAGATATGAACAAATAAAATAGACAAAACCAGGTAAAGTAACCTTCATTGAAATAACCACACTATGTACAAACAAAACAAGATGAAAATTGTCCATGGAAAGTTTGTTATACCTTATTTTGAGGCCTCCCATTTTTTTGGCCTAAAGCTACTATAGGTGAATCTACAGAAGGAATCTAAAGATAATCAATGAAGATTCCGATTATCAACTGAAAATTCTCCCTTTTTGGCTACTTATTTTGCAATGAAATATGAGAATGAGAGTGTGGTGGATTAGAGGAGTAACATGGAGATGGAAAAGAGAGGACTTTATTGTCAGGAAATAAAGGAGCCATAATTTCATTCATGTTCTAAGGGACATTAAGCAGTGGAATATGAGACAATCTAAGCTTCAAGCCATTTGTCATTGCTTGGCTAACTTGCAGAAACAGAGGAATTCAAGAACAACCTATCCTAGTTCTTCTTCCAAGGTTGAAATCTCAGCACAAACAAGTGTTCAAAAGCTGGAATTTTCTCACCCGACGGAGGGAAAAAAATATTTCAGACACACAAGAAGCCTAAAAATAGCGAAGGTACTTCGCGTTTTCAACACCAACAAACCAAAAAAGAGCAGAAATAACATAAATAAAAACAGAAATTCACCGAGATTTCCAAACCAAGAGCCAAAGGGAGTTGAAAGAATTTCTTACTGCTTACCTCTTGCGGATTTCCGACTTACTACCACAACGAAAAAGATCGACAACCATAGTTGTTTGCTGGAGGCCCTTAGAAAAATCGATTTCCGGCCGACTTCCTTTGAAAAATTGATTCTTTACTGGATGGATTTGGGGCCTATGGTTCTGACTTGTCGAAGGAAACAGCAATAATCAACAGATACAGTCAAAGCGAGTTCGATTTGGTCAGATTCTAAGTCGATCGAAGTTGGGGCTTAGGGTTTTTGGTTCTATTTGAATCATCTTCAATCCTTTGTCTCTCCCTCTCTCCCTCTCTCTCTCTCTCTCTCTCTATTTTTGCTTTTTCATTCACTGTGTCCTCACTTCCCACGTTTTTGTTTTTAATTAATTTATTTTTTCATTTTTTTCCACACATTGGGTAGGTTGTAAATTTCAAGTTATGGTAAAGGCATTATTGTTTATATCTTGTCAATTTTGCCATGGGTGCAAATGTTAATAAATTTAGACATTTTTCTAAAAGCACTAATAAATTTGAACAATTCTTCCAATTTCCTCAATTTGAAAAAGAAGTCCAATATCAAATCTCATATATCTTTTTCTTTAATGATTGAAACACTAACTACTTCACTGTTGGCACTACAATGTTCTTATCTCGCGCAAGTCAATTAGAAATTCTTAAAAGAGTCAATTTTTCTGACATTATGGCCCCCCGTCTCTACCTCTGGAAACAACCACACTATTCTCTAGGTGTTTCTTGCTAAAAGATCGGACAAAACAACCTTGATTGATGACAGAAAAGTCAAGAATATCACACAGAAGATTAGGAAAATCTACAAAATTAATGGTTTCTTACTTGTAACTCGTTAGCAAAATCAAGGACCAAAACCCAACAAAGAAGGCAGAAATAACACGGGTGTTAGCGGATTTCCAAAAATCACTGCAGGTATGGCTGAGATGAGCGACATAGCAAAACCTATCCAACGATCATAACAAATATGAAACAGAGAGCGTGAGAGTCAGCAATGTGTGTTCATGGACATTTTTGGAGTAACTGCGATACTTCAGAGGTAGTTTGGGGAAGTAGCAATTTTTTTGATGAAAGGTACATGCGGCTACTTTTTATAGGGCAGATATAATTGAGTATATATAGAGTTATCATAAAAGTAGCAACAAAACAAGGCAACATTTTGACAAAATGATATTTTTTTAACTGAATGTTGTAAATATTTAATAGAAACAAATAAGTTATTCAAGGAGGCAAAAACATCATGTCTTATGTCTTCATGTAATATATATAAATTAGTTTTTTTTTTTTTTAACAAAAACACAATGCTCACATACATGGCACATAAATACCCCACGTCTTCTAATAAGACCATGGTAATTTAAGCATCGAATATACACTAGTCAATTAATAAGTTGTCACATATTCAAAATTTTTAATTTTGACCAATCAATATTTATTTCTCACGGTACCATGTTTCAAATAAAATAAATAATTTTCACAGTTAATATATAAATGTAATTGAAGAAAACACTTATCTTTTCATCAAGATAAATAATTAGCTATGCGTTTGATCGTATTCACCTAATTAATTATTTATTTTATTTAATTTCACTTATCATCACTTATAATTTCCATTTAGCAAGGTCCGCTCATTATTAATATTAGATTCGCAAAATAATTCTTGCATGAGATTAATTAAGCAGAATGAGATGATTTTAGTTTTTATTTAAGAGCAACAAATTCGTCTCACAGTCACTTTTCATCGGCTGCCAATATGCAAAGCATATTGATTCAGTCTCACCTATAGCACGTCTAGGCTTCTAAGGATGGCTTCATGTGAGAATCCACTCGAAATAGATTTAAACAAACTCTATGGTAGTAATGTGGAATCTGAATTCTCTAGCACGGTGATGCTATAAAATTAAATTCACAAGATAATCTAGTCCAATATATTTTTCCTGAAATATATCAACGTTATTACTCACAACTTCCTCACAACTTCCACCAATAACAAGATAAATCGCCTACTCAATTGAGTTATAGTAATTACAACTGCAGCATAATGAAATAAAGTGCCAACCTATATTTGCAACTCAAGATTTGCAACTCAAGACTAACATTTCCAATTAAAATATAAGATGTATTTCCTGTACTTATCCAAAAGTACACATCTTGTTATTATTTCAAAGTAACTAATGGCCCTTCGTCACTACTCAAATATCATAACTTTGCTTATAGAAAACAAACATCACATTTTATTCACTAAATAAATAATTATTTATTTATAATTTGACCCATGTCGTAACATTTTATTGGACACATATCCTAACAATTTCTTATTCTTCATGTCTTCCAAAGATAAGATGATATCATTATTATTTTCTGTCCTCTACCATAAGCAAGGTTTAATTGAAAGAGGTATAATTGTCGTACAAAGAATGAAATTAAGATATGGTCTTATTCATTTTTTACTTGGAAAACCAAGAAGTCCTCTTGCTAGTCTTGCCTTCTACACTTGTGAAGAATAAGCAAATACTACATTTCTCCTACAAAGATGGTCCAATTTCAATTTTCACAAATACTAAAAAAGTATAATTAATAGTTTTGAAAATGTAAAATTTAATATTATTTTCCTAATATATCTTTTCAGTTAGTAAATATTACGCTTTAACTAATATTATTTTGTTGATCACAATGCACATTAAATAAGGTTATAAAAGAAAATTAATATTTTAAGTATTTTTTAATGGGAAAGACTTTGAGACGGATGAAAAAGGAAAGTTAGACCATCTTTGTGGGACGAAAGTAGTATCTCAATTTTTTCTAAATATTATAAGAGAAGTGTAGTGGAGGGGAATCGAATCCTGGTGGAGGGTATGGGAAATCAACTAAGATGCCAACTGACCACATCGGTCTAGGAAAGTGAATTTTTCAGCTTTTGTTCAACTTCTTATTCTTCTTTAACTCCTATAAGATTGGAATAGAAATAAAGATTGCATTTGCACTATAAAGTTTGACGAAAACTTATTTCGTAAGATTTTTGGAAAAAGTAGGCCGTTTGGCAAAGTGTTCATACTTTCTGAAAAGTATAATCACTTTCGTCAGAGGATTTGAAAAATGTTAGAAAAGTATCTGCCCTTTCTGAAAAAGTGCAAGCAAATGTATTTGCCTTTCTGAAAAAGTGAAAGCACTTACGTAACAGAATTTCAAAGAGTGTTTACACTTTTGAGAAAGTTGTTTAAACTTCCTAAAAGAGTGTAAACACATTAATAACTAAGGGGATGTTTGATTTAATTTATGGTAGTTGATTTATAAAGAGAAATTATAAAGAGGTGAAATGAGTGATGTGGATTTAATAGAAGTTTGAAATTTGTGGTTATAAATGAGTAGTTGTCAAATCAATAGTCAAATCAGTGCTAAATGGGATTATAATGTGTTTTGTTAAAGAATATCAAACAAGGCCTAAATATCAAAACTTCTAATTTCATTGATGTTTGTGATTATGACATGATGACAGAATTATTCTGCCGTAACATAAGTAAATACACCCTTCTTATGTGGTTCAATATAAATGTTCAATGTTTTGCATACAAATCTTACGAGTTTAGAATTAAGTCCCTTTACACATAAAAAGTGACTACAAGTTTGGCAAATGCTACAATTTATATATTTTGAATAAAACTTGTGCACATGCTATAAGTTATATGTTTTGAATATAACATGCCATCAGTTATGAATACAAGTTGTGCACAAACTACAAGTTATATACTTCGAATACAAGTTGTGCACATGTTACAAGTGACAAGTTAAGCTTTTTATCATACTAGGATTTGCTTAATGATTCTAAGACAGGGAGATAAAATGTTATGTGTTCTGTAATGCCTAAGCTATACGAGAGGTCAAGTACGGCTAATGATGGGTTACAATAGCACATGTTACAAGTAACAAGTTAAGCTCTTTATCATACTGGGATTTGCTTAATGATTATAAGGCAGGGAGATAAAATGTTATGTGTTCTGCAATGCCTAAACAGTAGCGTGCCTGAGGCTAGGCCTTCTAGGCGGTCGTCGAGGGCCCCCGAAAGACGAAGCGAAGGCCTATTTAAATTTTCTTTTAAAAAAAAAGTTTAGTAAGGCCCAAATTCTAAGTTTTTACACATCTACTTACGACATTCATTTAATAATGCAATTCAAAGTAAACTCTTATTCTCTAAAACTAATTTTGTTTCCTTCAATGGTAAAAGAATAAAGAAGTTTGAAATTTCTATTGTGACCTTGTGGTTTTAGTTTAAAAAAATGAATAAATATCTGATGTTAATTACATATGAGTTCTTTAATAGTTTTAGTTAAATTTATATACACGATATTTTTTATATATAATTTTAGTATTATGTATGATTAGAAAGCCCCTAATAAAAAATTAGATTAGCGCCCCTAAAATGTCAGGCACAGCCCTGTGCCTAAAGCTATACTAGAGGTCAAGTACGGCTGATGATGGATTACAATAGCATGATCAGTTTAATGATTCCAAGTCGGGGATATAACGACAAATGATTGGTAATGCCTAAAACTCTATTCAAGGTCAAGTACAGTTAATGATGGATTATCCCTTTGACATGAATATGACCAATTATTGTGAATCTTATGTCTTATGTTTTTGGAATATAATTAGCCAACTCTGCCATGATCTCTGTTGTGATTTTAAAAGAAAAAATGCATGTGTATATGTTGCTTACTGAGTTTTATACTCATATTTTTCAAACTTGTAGATGGTTAGAACCGCTATTTGACCACGACCTCACGAGATTAGAAGACAATGTAGGATGTAGTATGATACTTTTACATGAAATGGTATGTGTATGAGTTTTTTCTTTTTTTTTTTTAAATTCCATTTCATTATCAACGAAGGGGCAAAATACATGGAATATGTATGAGTTATGGTTTGTAAGGAACAAGTAAAAATTATAGTACTTTCCCTTTCGTAAGCTTTTGTCTTTAAGACAATTATCAAATGCTTTGTTTAAGATGACATTTTTCTCTAAGCCAAAGTAAGTTTATGTTTGGACTAGAGTATAGTTGAGAAATCAGGATATCACACTTTGAATTGAAAAAGGCAAAAATACTGCTACCCCAAAAAGTAATTCCAACCCCCCCCACCCCCAAAAAAAAAAAATGGTGAAGAAGAAGAAAGTGCGTGGTTTCATGCTATAGGAAAGTGTAAGAATTTTTTTTTTTTTTTTTTAAAGTACAGACATTTTGTGGAAATAAAAACTTATTGATGGGAACATAAGTACCATGCTAACAAATTATTTGACACAGAGATACATACTCATCAACCTACAAACGAATATAAATAAACAATTGTCTAATGGATGTCAATACTTGCGTAGTCTAGTGGCATCCTAGTTAGTTTTGCACAACTTTGACCAAGAGTTTTAATCCTCACCCCTACCACCCCTTGTAATATTAAAAAAAAAAAAATTGTCTAATGGATAGAATCAAACTAAATAAGTACAAATTTAAAATAAAATCAATCCCTGGAGAACTGAATATAAAACAAACTATTAGGAATCGGTGAGCAATGTAATTTGGCAGACATTACCCGAGTCCCATTCTGGCGCCGTAAGCAGGGGAAAGGCAAACGGGAAATAAAGTTAGGTCTTAGGGCAAAGGACACAAATAAAATTGACAGTGACATTGAGCCAAATGCGGCAGAGAGAAGCCGAGTCACGATGGAGAAGACTCGATATAGAGCTACGACGAAATAGAAATCGGACTCTGTAGAAGCAATAGAGAGAAGTGAGTTCGAGATGGGGAAGACTCAGAGATTGACATAGAGAGCAAAATTAGGATTTGATAGAGAGAAGCGGGTTCAAGATGGGGAACACTCGGAGATTGAGAGAGAGAGCAAGACCGATCGAAAACCTTCGAATATGTTTTAGGGAGAGACGAAAACCCTGAAATGAAGGTGAAAGACGCCAATATAGAATCTCCAATTTAAAAAAGAAAAAATAAAAAATGTAAAGAAAATGATAATTATGACGTCACCGGTTATTATCACGAGGTGCCAAAGTATTGGCGGGAAATCTTTGAGCCTTGGAAACA